>BGPR01054712.1:0-10157 GCA_013235015.1 Araneus ventricosus
TATTTTTTGCCAGTCTTTGAAAGTTATTTAGCCGAAGAAGAAAAAATTGTAACAGTTTAACAAGCGACATATTTGCCTAAGGAAGCTTCTAAATTCTATCGTATTTATATTTCCGCCGTGCTAATAATAAAAAACGTCAATTTTAGTATGTTTGAAATCTTCCTTTTAAAGGCACTTAAACACTCTTATCCTTTTTAGTGGGAATTCTTCCTTTCTTAAGACGTTAATGAACAAAATTTGTAATACATCAAATTACAACGTATTAAAAATCATTGTTTCATAATTTTTCTATTATTTCATCATAATTAAGTTTTCTGTGTTTGCATGTCCCTGTTGTAAATAGAAAATATAGGGTATATGGTCTAAAGCAGTGGTTCCCAACCTTTTCAGTTGTGCGGACTACCTGTTGTGTAAGAAAATATTTTGAGACCCACTAACTAAATATACAAGTAAAAAAAATACAAACACATATGTATATACAGGGTGACCACACTTATCGTTGTCCAATAGCTAATTTCTAAACCGTTAGAGATAGACATATAGTTCCAATTGGAAAAATGTTTTAAATGAAGGAAAGATTTATAATATATGTTTTCTCAATGAATAAATATATTCCTGAAAAAGTTACGAAATCTAACTTTTTATGCAGTCTCCCGGTCCTATCAATCATATTTAGTAAAATATTTTTGACACTCTAATATTTTAAACAAAAAAAGTCCCACTCTTTTGCGACAAAAAAAAAACTGACCGAGTTATGGAGCTTTCAATATCGCTGACTTAAACCACTTTACACCATTTCATTAGCCGTCTTGAAGACGATCCACCAATCAATGCGCAACGCTTGCTCGATGAGGCCGCTGATTGGTTAAAAATCATGAAATTCTAGGCTCCATAACTCTCTCAGTGTTAGTCGCAGAAGAGTGGGACTCTTTTTGTTTAAAATATTCGAGTGTCAAAAATATTTTACTAAATATGACTGATGGGACCGGCGGAACCGTATAAAAAGTTAGAATTCGTAATTTTTTCAGAAATATATTTAGTGACTCGAAAAACATAAAATAAAATGTCTATCTCTAACGGTTTAGAAATTAGCTATTGGACCACGATAAGTGTGGACACCCTGTAAATAGATGCCCTTATATGCTAGCAAATAGTGAAGCTTTACTGTAAAAGGAATAAAAATATATTGTTTTATAAAGCAAGAAACAAGTGAAGACTCTTGAAGCTCCCCTGATTTCGACTCTAGACTAGCATTTCGCGGCCCATTAATACGCTATCCGAGGCCCACAAGTGAGCCGCGGCCGATGGGTTGGGAACCGCTGGTCAAAAGGCATCCGAAATTAAAGGTGTATATTAAGAGAGGCATACTTGTTATATTTATGAATTTCAGTTGTATTTGAGAAGGTAATTGATCAAGTTTTTCTGCAGGCTTGTGAAGATCATTGTGAGCCCCATCCCAGACAGCACGTAAGTTTGCAGCAAGTTTGATTTTGACTTGATATTGCCTTGTCATGGCAAAATTTGACGCGTCAAACTTGAAACGAACTTGTAGCAAGTTCGCTGTGACAACTAGCGCCACCCTCGCTGGCAACGCATTTGCTGCAAGTTCGATGCGACAAAATAGCGCCACCTCCCTTGCAAATCAAACTTGCAGCAAATTTGCAAAACAAGCGGGATGCAAAGATAGCACAAAGAGATAATTATCTCTGTCTCTGTTTTTAAAAAAAAACATCCGATTTTTAATAGCATCTCCTAGACCGTCCTTCTTTTTATTAATGCAATAAAAAAAATAATTTGTAAAAAAAACTAACTTTTTTATAAAAAAAATTTTGAAACATTTTCCATCTTTTTACTAAATATATCACTCGCACTTTAAAGAAAACTATATCGCGTTTTTCTTAATGTTGACATTTTAGCGTTTATAAACAAAATTAAACCGAAAAAACAGTCAATGTTTGTTGAAAAATAAACTTATACATTTTGTCCCATTTTAAAGTAATTACTTTTAAACTCTAATTTCATAATTTATTCAACTAGCAAATAGTAGTTATTAGCGAAAATCGCTCTCTCTTTGACTTCAAATCATATTCGCAACTCAAAAAATTGATGAAATAAAGAGAATAGTTTAAAATAAATCGTATACGAATCGAATGGAACGATGTATTAGCGAAATCTATCCTCTCCTCTCAGAGTTTAACTGGCCCAGTGGTTACCGCGTCAGCTTCCGAACCGGTAGGTCACGAGTTCTATCCTCGGTTGTGTTCGTACTCTGTTTTGCTATAATTTGCAATAAGTTTGCAATGCAAGCTTGCTGCAAGTTCGTCCTGGTGACTTCGAGGCTTGCGTTAACTTGCTGCAAGCTTGTTTCACACTTGCACACTTGTGACAAATTTGCAGAAAGCTTGCAGACTTGCAGTGCAAGTCTGCTGCAAATTAAAATTGCTATCTGGGATTATATCCTCAGTAATGCTATTCGAAAATGCTAGGGTTAATTCAAGCGACAATCGACAGCTTGGGAAGTTAATTGATTACAATGCAATCTTGGCAGGAAACTGAAAATACTCGGAGAAATCCCCTATCACAGACTTAGAACTTTTATAACTATATGTGGTATCGTTATCAGATATTACATTTGGATGCGTTTAGCTTAATAATCTGTGCAGCATCAAATTAAGGGAAGAGCTGCCGACAGAGCAATGAATGAACAAAACATTTATAAAAAAAAGTCCTGCTTTTTAAAAGAAAACTTCCATTAATTTACGAATTTTTGTAATAATTATCTGTCGGTAATTTATTTATTCTGGCTATATCTTGCTGTTGTAAATTTATCTTTCAAAATGTATTTTTAATCTAGGGATTCCGGAAAAATAATTTCATTTTCAACTGCAGAAATTTGATTGGTGATACTTCTAGACTAATCAATGAAAGCTAGCTTTAAGTTTCAGACTTAAGATAGCTTTCATACAAAATCTTGAAACATTCTTCATTGGTTTTGTGTTCCAAATCAATAACAGTTCATTTATTTCAAAAATATATAGAAACGACGGGCAACCTTGAAAAGAAACTTTCGTTATGGAAATGCATGCAAATAAAAATCCTAAAAAATCAATGTCCAACATGAGAACTTTTTTGGTAAGTGACAATGGCGATTGAAGCATTACTTATATGAAAAATCTTTATTCAAGGTTGATACAGCTAATTGTATTGCAGGTTAATTGTGATACCTAGATTGTACCATTTTTGTTTTCCGTTTTGCTCTAATATTTGTCAATTTGCAGTTTGAATATGTATAAGAGGAGAGCGAGATCCCATGGACTGTCTACGTCTAGTTCTGCATTTTCGACCTTTTAATGGATCGCTGGTATACAGTTTATGAACCGTCGAGTCTCACTATTGTCAAAACACTGCGGCCACAACTACAATCATTCGATACCCATCAAACCATTACAATCATTTGATGCACTGTTCTAAATTATAGTCTACGTTTTTAAATAGTTGATACATTTCCGTATCCCATTTAAACAGAGTTCAAAGCAATGAACTAAACGAGAAATTTTGAGATGATTGCAATAAAAACAAGCGGGAGTAGCCTCCCCTAAACTTTCTCGTATACTCATTTTCAAAAACTCTTGTATAGCGTGTCAGTTCCCCGAACCCTCGCTCGGATAAAAATTTCGAATCTGCTCTATTCCCAGAACACAACAAGTTTCTCCAGCACACTTAAAAACGACAAAACAAACGGAAAAAAATACTCCGAGCAGGATCAGAATTCGTCAAAAGGGAGAAAAAGGAGCCAAATGGGGAGAAAAAAGTGTCAAGCAGGAGTCATTAAGCATAAGCCTTTCGTCATGAAGCCGCTGAATATCATGCACAGAGATTGCTTCCATTACGCATGCGCGTGGAGACCACGAATTCGTTTCAAAAGTAAAAAAATTGAATATGCAATTTGAACACCTCTTTTTAAACCAATTGATATGAAAATTGGGCACAAATCTATAATTAATGTTAGTATCCGTGATGCCAAGTTTTATTTATATAAGCCAAAGGGCTTATGAGATATAATTTTTACGAGTATGCGATTATACAGACCAGCAGACAGTCAACCCTTTGTCGGATTTGGCCCAACATTTTATACAGACCTACATTCATGACGATAAAACTGTGTACCAAATTTTATCCATCTAGCTATTCAGATTTCTGAGTTATAGCGTTCACATGAAAGTGGACAGACAGACATCCCGTAGACGGATTTTGTCAAAAATTTGATAGAAACCTACAAATGATTTGTCAAGATCACATACCAAATTTATTCTCGTAGCTCTAATAGTTTTCGAGTTATCGTGTTCACAGACAGACATAATTCCAAAATTGTGTTTTTCGGACTCAGAGAGGTCTAAAACGTGGATATTCGTCAAAATCTCGAGTTCGAATTTTTTGACGATTACAATACTTCCTCTTTGTATTCTTCGTATACGAGAAAGTAATAATTAGAACGCAAAGATTTTGTGGCTAAGAAAATTCTGTTGTAGTTCAATTAATTGATAGTAAGAAAAGACTGGAAATTATATTATTAATCATTAAGTGTGCGTTCAGAGTAATGATTTTTTGAAAAAAAAATATCAAAAATTTTTCATTTCTGTCAAGAGAATTTGTGAATTGTGGCATTTTTATACAAAAACACCTAAGAAAATGAAAACTTTTTAAAAATTAAGATTGAACAATGAATAAGCATAAGGAATCCATCAGATGAACTTTATCAAGGCATCAGTCATCTGAGAGGATTCAAAAAACAGCAGGAATACTTTTCTCTATGAGATTCCGACAGAAATTAAGTAAATTCACCAAGAAATTTACTAGAATCTTTACTTGATTTCTGTCAGAATCTCACACAGAAAAGTATTCTTGTTGAGGAATAATGTTCTCTATGAGATTCCGACAGAAGTGAAGTAAATTCACCAAGAAATTTACTAGAATCTTTACTTGATTTCTGTCGGAATCTCATACAGAAAAGTATTCCTGTTGAGGAATACTTTTCTCTATGAGATTCCGACAGAAGTGAAGTAAATTCACCAAGAAATTTGCTAGAATCTTTACTTGATTTCTGTCGGAATCTCATATAGAAAAGTATTCCTGTTTTGTTTTTTTAAATCCTCTCAGATGACTGACGCCTTGATAAAGTTCATCTGGTAGATTCCTTATGTTTGTTCATTATTCAATCTTAATTTTTAAAGAATTTTCATTTTCTTAGGTGTTTTTGGTATTTACAATGTTTTCTTGGTTACTTGCTGCATTTTGCGCGCTACAGAAGCTTTGGTTGTATCTTATTTTAATTTTATTCTTAATGACTTATGTTTTTACTTATAATATTTTATTCGCTTATTATGTGGCATTTTTATATCACTTTTAATGAAATCGCGAAGTTTTCTATTTCGGAAAATAAACCCACTCACAAAACAATTTTCTGAGCTGTTCCATTTTTACTGATATATAAATCGAGAGCAAAAGTTGAATAATTTCTCACATTTTTACCTTTCTCAAACAAATTGCATATAAGAGAACTATTTTAATTTCTTATTCATAAATAATGTGTAAATATATTATTAAATGCCAGTCAATGACTATTTTTTTAATACACAAGATCTTCATTTCTTGTTGGCATATTTTAAAAGATTATTTAATAAATTTGTCATGATGACGTAGAAACACTACGTTAAAAGTGAAAGGTGAATGCATGTCAAACACTTCCTCAAGGCTACTTCAAAATTATTTCTCAGAAAGAAGAAAAGTTATTGAAAATTTCTTTTGCCACCATATGGTGAAACTGACAGTGAACCAGCTTCCAGGCAATTAAATAATGAGAAAAAATATTTCTTGAATGATGCCGTATTTTTCCTTCTTTCTGCTTTACAAATTATAATACTTTCAAAGGTCAATTTTGCTGAAACTCAAAGATAGTAACTATGCAACTGCAATAACTAACCGAAACAATAAATAGAAAATTCATATTTGATCTGCAAATTATGAATATTTCCTCCCCAAATGGGTTATGGCATGAATGTAACATTTCACGGTTTATGTTTCGTGCTAACTTATTTGCTTGGAATTTGCCGTCATTTAATGCTGTTCCGAAAAATATTTTGGGAACATTACACTACCATTTACAATATATTTTCCCAGGCGGCGTTCTATTTTTATCCCAAGTAGTATGACAGAATCAAATGAATACAATTACGCACAATAGTAGGGTTATTAGAGCTTTTATACAAAATATTTAATGTTAAAGGGCCTTTTCTTAATCTTTGCTGCAAAATATTAGTGAATATTTTGTATTGGCCACTAAGTTTGCAAAAATATTTTTAGGATGCCAACGTTTTTGCTAATTTATCATGGGAAAGTTTTAATTCAATACTTCAAGTACCATAAACTGCATTCTGCGGTATTAAACAGATTACATTTGGAAAGAAAACTATTCTCTATTTTTATACCTTTGACTAAGTGTCTTGAACCTTGAGAATTTTATTAATTTACTTTTAAAACACATTTATAAAGATGTCAAGCAATCCCTTTCCCATTTTACTGATTTATTGCTCAATTCAAAATTTTTGATTCTTCTGCGTTGTTTCATAGCTGATAGTTTACTATTAAATCTAAGATTTAACATTACTGTGTACATTATTTCAACAAATGTTGTTATTTGTCTTCCAGCCAAGAATAAGTTATTACAATTACAGTCAACTCTAATTGGATCAATTTATTTAGCTTCGGTCTAAAGTTCCTTTCTAATGAAAGAATTTAAATTTCATGCAATTCAAATAAGTCATATAAATTTACAAGCTGTGCTTAAAAATTCTTGTAATTTCTGATACAAAATTCTTGATGTAAGATAAGATTCTGATGTCCAGAATGCCTGACCATTCAACTTTCCTCTTCCCACCATCCACGACAAACTATGACTTTCAACTTAAACTGAGTATACTGTTACAAAAGTCTTTCTGTGGGTGTATGGTGTAAACAGTCCAACACGCAGGATAATGAAGAATGAAGGTTTATTTACAAATATGCAGGAAAACACGTAGCACAGGTTCAGGAAACAATAGTTCTTGCACAGATCAGCAATGTAAACAGACAACAATTCACAGGTAATAACAATTCAGCACTTTGATATTTAGCAACACAAATAGTCAGTAAATAACTAATAACGACAATAACAGCACTTTCAATAGCGCTCAGCTCACCAGCTTCCTAACTTGCACTGCAGAAGAAACTCTAAAGTCATTTCCAATGGATCAACACTACTACCGCTCAGCGTCTGACAGCCTACTAGCTCGCACAGCGGATAGAAATCCAAAGACGTTCGTGCCCCAATGCGATCCCAGTCAATCAACATTCCCTCCGTCATCCAAGCGCGCTCCTTATATAGTCTCCCCCGGCAAGCCGTGACGTCACACGGAATCATCTAGTACACTCAAGCGTATCTCTTCTGGTAATAGAGATATCGAGAAGATTCCAGCACCTTTGAGATCCCATATTTCGTCGCCAAAGTCGCCAAATTTATCGCCAAGTCGCCAAGATGGTCGCCAAGATCAGGTGTCCAGACGTGGCTACTGTCCGTCATCTCATACTTACCCCTGTAAAACTCTCTTCCCAACCATAAGACTCACATTTCTGGGAAGCAACTTTACATGTTTGTAACAATACTATGTCAGTTCAGTTTAGTTAAATTAAACTTAAAATGCCCAGTTTTGCTTATAGTCAACATACCCAATTTTTGCCTCTAAAATTATTGAGAATAAGACTGAAGCTCTAAAGCCTGTTGATGCCAATAGAATATGTGCTGAAATGTTATCAAATCAATTTATAACACATAGATGGCAACCTGAGTGCTGATGAAAAATAAAAATAAATCGATGATGTTCACCACTTGGGGCTGCATCTTTCTTAGTTTGTTTGTGCGCTTCAGAATACCATATTTTATTCTATAATTTTGAAGAAAATTCCTTGTCTATATTATAAGTTCTTAAAAATCATCTGTGTTTGATATTATAGAATTTTAGCAAGAAGATTTTTTTCAATTAAAGCCTAGTCTTGTCGATGGGTTCAAACTATTTTTTAGCCATAAACCATACTTCACACAAAATAGGATTTTTTAAAGTATTTTCCCAATGTTTTATTCAAGAAATGAAAGTAAAAAACATTTTTAAATAATTTTTTAAAAAGAATCGGGCCTTTAAGGGTTTACGTCCCGTTTTGAAGCACCACGAGGGTTATTTTGGGAAATACCTCGTAATTTTGAACCTCGGACAGATAACGAAGACGACACCTGAGCTGGCACTCCTCTCTCCAAACTTCCACATTACACCAACGGCAGGACGTTTGGCCCCCTACGTATTATTTAACGTGCAACAGGCCCAATACACGACGGATCTTCAGTGGAATCGAGTTTTGAACCTGGGACCCTCCGAAACTATGTCAGAATTCGGTAAAAATTCCTATCCACTAATACCTTATTCATCGCCGTGGGCTTTATTTTAATGGTAAAAAACTGTCAGAAATAATATATAGGATTATTATTAACTCATCATTACAGAACATGCATATTAACCATTTTGTTTCATTGGTTCCACAGTGAAACCACATATTGAACATTTTTTTACTGAGCATGGGCGAAACGTAGAATATTTTTTTTCATAACTTAAGAGCCAGATATATAGGCCAATTTATATAAAAATTCCATTTTAATACCGTTATTATGCAGAAAGATATCGGCATTGCAAGAGTTAAATTGCTTTCGATCTCTAAGAGAAACAAAATGATGAGGGTTCTTGCACAAATTGATATTTTTTAAAATTGAATCTTCGAAAGTAGTATTGAACTTTATGAAGCTTGAATATCTTCAATACTCACGTATACTTATAAATTAAATACATAATTTAAATTGCATTTCCCTGATAATTTATTCGGAGGAAAAATAGCCCGTTAATGTTCATTGACTTCACTGTGAAACCACAAATTTCTTGAAAATAAAAAAATGCTAATTTTTTTCCCTTTACAAATTTATAATCAGCTACATATCTAATACTCATTTTTGAAATAAATTTAATAATTTCCAAAAAGAAGCATGTAGTGAACTTGAAAGGATTAAAGGTTTGCAAAAGAGTCGAAAATAGTTTTATTTGACCCAAAGATTCAAGCTTATCTATAGCTTTTACAAGAATTATATTTCAGCATCTAGTATTGCAATTTCCTCATTCATTTTTCGTTGAATTTTTTATTAACTTTCAAGCTCACTTTATAAAATTAAAAGTCTGGTTTCAATCAATAGAAAAATATCAACTAATGGCAATTTAACAATAAAATCTTACACTGAAAATTAATTTGCTAAGTTTAAAGGCAAAACATTCAAGCTTCGGTTACTGCATATAAGCCAAAGAACTCTTCTTAACATTTATGTAAGTACTTTGAAAGATCGCTAATTGTTCCTATAGCTTTTTATTTCGAGTATTTCCAGCAAATTCATAAAAGGAAAAGGGATTCAGTTTCTTTATTCTTGTTTTCATTAATTTTAACGCCGAAGATTAGAAACACTATTAATGGACTGCAAACTCATTAACCGTCGAACACTTAATGCGGTTTCTAAGTAAAGATTCTTGTTTAAAAAAATGTTAAAAGAAGAGGGGAGAGATTGCCGAAATCAAGAAAATGAATTTGAGAACTTTGGAAGAAAGAAGGAAAGAAATGAAATAAAGCCCGTTTCAATCTAAACAACTTTCCTTTCATCCATCTCGGGAAAACTCCAGAGGGAATTTCTTCGCAGCATTCAGAAATAAACATAAAAGGTTTCCATCAATCAAATGAATGTTAAGAGTGAACTATCTATTTTCGGTGCTTTGGAAAGAGAATTCTGGTTAAAAAGTTCTTCGACGATTTTTTTCCCTCGCTCATTCATTGGATGAAGCACTTCTTCCCAGGTTTAACAGTAACCAATCGATTTTATTAACTTTTAATATGCAAATACAATGGCTCTTTCTTATGTATATTTTTTCTAAAGGCTTTACCTCTCTTTTTTAGGCTACATAGTATCCCCAGATGGTGCTTAGACACTTCAGAACATTTATTATTTTAATAATGTATGAGCCGAATGATTTTTAAGCAATGCG
>BGPR01054713.1:0-10156 GCA_013235015.1 Araneus ventricosus
GCCCAAATAACTATTTTTAGAAATTAATTATTAGATAATTAAAAATTCCGTTAACTTAAATGCTGTAATTCGATTTTGAAAAAAGATGTAATTTTCGTAAATTTGTATAACTGAATTTCGTGAGGTCCCATGTCTTGATTTGATAAAAATTTCGTCAGTAATGAAAATATCAAAATTTTATGATCTCAGTCATAAATTGTTTTCCATTTTGCGTTAAATCAGAATTGCAGGTTTCCAGTGATGACAACATTCATGGTTTCATTGTCTCACTAGACAATTCTTAAATTCGAGATCTCATGCATTATCTTTCAGAGAAAATAAACGCTTTGGGAAAAAAAGTTGCTTTTACAAATTTCGAATTTTGAAGAATTCCAAAATTATATATTCCAGTTCATATACATTATAACGTATATCTAGAAGACACTGTCTTTAAACTGTATGGAACTACCGCCACAAATAATCGAAATCAGTTTATGTAAAGCAGATATTCTCCTAACCTATCTAACATACATCCTTATATTTATTTGAGAACTCTTGGTTTACACGGGCCCATATATACTGCGTATGTTTCGTGGAAACAGGTTATCAACCGGTGGCTCTCCGGTTGCCATGCTGCGACTCTGCACGTGGCCCCCGCTGTCGTTTTTTCAGAACGGCAAACCAACCGAGTTTTATTGATCAACATGGAAGAATTCTAATTGCCGAAGTGTTTGCAGGAAATTTTTAAGAGTTAAATTTCGAAGATTATTGTGATGTTCCTTTTTAAATTAAACAGCACGTGGTTCCGATTACATTAAATTTTTTTTTATATTTGCTGGCATTTTTACTTAATGGTGTTAAATATTTTGTCTTCTGTAGTCATTTGAAGTTTAGTTACAAACCATTATAAATTTTATAATATATATATACTTCTCTCTGGATCCCTAGAAAATTTATTCAGTCTTTTAGAAAAGGAATATGAAGTTTTAAACTATTATTTTAGGAAGTAAATATCAATAAAATTTATATATTAAATTATACAATCTAATTAAATATATATTGAATGGGATTTTAAATATATAAGCTGACTGAAGCGTTCTAAATTACATATAAATTGCAGCAGTTAAATTTCACCACAAAAGGAGCAGTCGATTTAATGCTTTAACAGATTGGTCGCCAGAAAAAGAGTTACAAATGTTTGTGTAATGATGCTTTGAACATTTGTCACTAAAACAAGATATAAGAAACTATTATAAAGAACCCAGGTTTTAAATAAATTTCAGGGAGAAATATCAGTATTGGTTTGCATTAGAGAATGATGAACTAATTCAGAAAAATTCCACTGCTAAATAAGAAACGTTCCTAACGTCAAAAGATACAACGATTTAATTCACATTTATAAAGAACTTCCTGCCTAAATATTCTTTGGCAGAATTATTATGACTTTTAAACATTAACAGCACATTTTTGAAATATCTGTAAAATATATTTATTTTCGAACCGTTTCTTCTGAATAGAATTATTTTAAGTGAATAAATTAATCATACGAACTTCAAAATATAAAAAAGGCAGTAACAACTGAGACGAGTTTTATCAGTAATTGGAATATGAAGAAAAATTTAAGGTATGCAATAAACATCTGGTGAAAGCCAGAAGGATAGGAATTTTTTTTAAAGTTAATATATTCTCGATTAGGTTTATGAAATTAATTTTATCTCTTTGTAGAAATCATTTCACATGTCAACCAACAGCAGCATAGGAAATTCTTTATTATCTTAACGTAAAATGTGCTGCCTAGAGCGCGAAGCCATCTTAATTAGGTGCTAGAATTCATTATATGGACCTAATAGTTTTTCCGTATTTATTAAAATTTCATAATTTAACTCATAGTTGGTTTCTTGTTTAGAAAAGTACTCTTTGTAAAGATTACTCTAGTATCTCTCAAAAAACTTGGCATCGCTTTGATATTACCTTACTTTTTCTACAGTATTTTTTAATCGTAATATTTTGTTAGAAGATTTTTTAATCTTTACGAACAATTGAATTTGACTGTCATAATGACATAAAAACAATTCTGAATTATATTTGACATAATTACAATGAGATGCTGCAAGATTCGAGAAATCAAGGAAGATTTCATAAGCTATACGTTCACTGATTAATTTCCTGTTAAAAGAGTTATTCTTGATAAATATTGAACTTCGATGTACTTTATTGGAAGTATTCTTCCTTCAAATACCAGATAAGTTAAAAGAATGAACAATAAATCTTTTTGATAAATACTCTTAACAAAAGGAATTCCAAGAAACTGAACAATTCTAAGCAAATAAAGATAAAATCACATTTCAACCGAAAACTTTTGAGCTCAGCAAACGATTTAGAAAGACCAAAAACCATGTAGAAAATAGAAGAAATAAAAAAATGTAAAGAATATCGAAATGAAACAACAAAAGCCACTACGGGGAGAAATTTTGGCAGGTTGGCTCGGTGGCGGTTGATGATAAAATGAAAACTGTCAATACATGCACTGAACAATGTGTAAAGAAAATGCTTTCTTCGTTTTTGGGCGTCAGGTATCAAATATATCCAGAACGCCTTCAAGGTGCCGTTTTGAAAAATATTATTCCACTCGATCCAAATTCAAAACGAATCCCGATGTCAAGCTTTTCGTCGGCAGCAACGGAAAACAGATTAAAGATGGCTTATCTGTCCTTGGATTAAAAAGCCAAATGCCTCAACATACAGAATCGGAATAGATTAAACAACAAATTTCTTTTTTCGTTGCGGGAATAATTGTCTCGATCCCATAATTTTTATAAACTTAATGCGGAAATATACAGCAGGAAAATTGTTTTGAGTGCTTAGATTCCGCTTTTCAGCCTCACGAGGATTATCTATCAGAAAGTAACTAGTAAATATCATATTTCCAGAAAATTAACGATGTTTTAAATTGGTTTCTTTTTTCAAAGAAAGAGTAGTTTTATCAGTGAAATCATATAGAAAATTATGTCAGACAATTATTTGGATAAAATATTTATTTAGTGGAACTTCATATAAACAACATCAGCATTACTAATCTACATATTAATTGACTCCTTTCAGTAAGAATCTCTTATTTTTACGTGTCTCTTTACTCTGTTAATTTTGTCAAAAGGAAAAGACAGGAAATTTAGAAGATTCCCTTTGTTTGATATACCCCATCTGAAAAACCTGCAGTAATTCCGAACCTCACATAGATTAAAACTCCAAAAAATCATTTGCAATTATAACCTAAAAAATACTGAGAAAACTTCAAGAAGATTTAAATTTTTTCCTATTACTAATTTAATAATTTTTAACTATGCTTTCTATTATTATACACATGTAAAAGTTGAAGCCCTCAAAGCAACAATTATCTTGAGAATGTGTTAGCTCGGAGTGTTTTCATAATAACCAAGTAGAATTACTGTCAACTATTACAGTTTATTCAATAATAATATACATTAAGGAATGGACAAACTAAAGGATTTAATACCCTGTTGATTACTCTCAAAATCGTTAACATTCGATTTGAACTTTTAAATTGTTCTTTTAAATATTACCCCCATCACATTCAACGATATGTCTGAGTACTGCATCGAATTGAAAAATATTTGATAATTAATCGGTAATTTAGTTAAGTTGCAATTTATTAAGTAGGAAAATAAGTATCCTAAGTGGCTTAAAATCTTATATGGTTTGGAATAACAATAAGTGTCCTAAATGGATGCCTCATCTAATTACAAGATGGAATAAATTCGAAGGTCAAGGCACTAAGCGGTGTGCAGTTATACATTTAAACCCTTCAGACGAAATTTTGCTATTTATCTTTAAAATAAGTCTTATTTTACTGTTATGCATAGCTATTACGAACTAATAGTGTAAAAGTGAAAATGCCTGTGCTTTTCATAGTGTAAACATTTCTTTCTTTTTGTTTATTTTGTGTTTCTTAAATAAAATTCCCCTGTCTTGCCCATCAAACCGTTCAGTGACCGATCTCGTCACGGAGGTAAGAGATGATGTTCTGTTCCGTTATGCACGGCAACATGCTGTGCTTCCTCTAAGTTTTCCATGGGTTTGGTCCATCAAGCCCAAGTGAAGCATTTAACCATGGTTCTGAAGTGACGTAGCAAGGATAAACAGCGGACGGGTAAAAAGAGGATATTTTAAAACTCGTATATTTTATTAACTCGTTTCTCCCGAAGCGCCCAGATTCGCACTTCTGGTTTCAAAATTCACTTGCTCTTCTCATGATTAGCTACTTAGTTCTGCCATGACTATTCAGATTCAACTGAACCAATAGGTTCTAGCACTGCAAGTCTAGAAAGAATCCAGAAGTTAACTTTTAAAGAAGTTTAACCGAAAAAAACCTTTTAAAACTAATAAAAAGATAATCAGGAATTATTACATAATTTTTTTTTCATCGCAAATTTCAGATAGTGGCAATATTTTTATTTTAAAGTTGCTTTTATTTTTGTATAATTAAATAGAATCTTATCTGAAATTACCAAAAGATGAAATGAAACCGATCAATCGATTTGAAAATAGTCTTTGTTTCTTCAGGATAAAGTGGAAACTGAATTTTCTGTCTAATTAATCCCTTACAGTTCTGAACCCTGGAATTATATATCTAACCAATAAACTTATTTAAAATATAAAATCAACCGTCGAATTATCGCATTTTTAAGCTTATAAACTACTATTGACTCATATCGATATAATTCGCTGCAAAAATTGAATGAAATTCAAAAACCTGTCTATTGTTACTGTTAACATTTTCCTATTGAAGAAGGGCCATGTAATTAGATAGGAGAAAGGTATAACGCCATGTAGATTGAGCTTCCATGTCATAAAGTAACGCGTTCTTGGTTTAATATTAACTGATTGGAATTGAATTATATGGTGAATTACTTTTTCAGAGCGAATAGAACACTGAAAGTTTTGAATCAACCAGAATTATTTGGAAGATTTATGCAAAAATCATGAAAAGTTACAAAATGATTAACACTTTTTTTTGTTCGATTATGATTCTTCCAAATTGGTTTAAATGTTTCAATGGAAGAACACTTCCTAAATATCGCACTCTTTCCTGTTATCGTTCCTCAGTTCTTTAGTGTTATTCTAATTTAATGAAGAATTTGATTAACCAAAATCCATCGGGCTGCCAGATAAAATGTTTGGCGTAAAAAATACGGTATAATTATTAAGGTTTTATCCGAACACTAAAGCAAGCAATGTACCAGAATTTTTTATCAGAATTAATATTTCCACTTTCTCACTCATGGATTAAAGTAGAATTCAAGTCATTTGAAAAGTTTAATCTTAGTGTAAACACCTCAAGGGGCTGAACAGTTTAAAATAATTTTAAATGTGAATTTCGCATTTCCTCTATTTGTATGAAATTGCCTCATTTGATTGTTTAGAATTTATTTTTTGCAGGCTTGATACTGCGTAAAAAAATTGCTGTTAAGATAAATAATAACAGTCTCAAAAATATTTCCATTACTTATTTAGAAGCTTTTTTGTAAATCTTTCGTATTTAACATTATAATTTTTTTAACATGTATGAGCAACATGAGAGAGAAAAGGGCGAGATTATTATATCACTCTTGTGCATCTAACCCTACTATTTCAATTCATAAAAAGTACCCAATTCGGTTGTAAAAACTCGTTTCCAATTCGATATTACCCAATTTCAGATCCTAATTTGAGCATTAGATGCCTCTAGTAATGCATTTATTGTTCAAATTAAAATTTCCCCAACTTTCTTGATTTCGAAAGGAACAAATTTCGAATCTTAATTTTTATGATTGCACAAATAATGATGCTTTTCTTGTTGGTCCATTCATAAGGCATTTTTCGGTCAACCGATGTGTAGTCTGCGCGTTCTTCCTTAAATTAAGAGTGTGTTTATTATAGAAATATTGGAAAAATACTCAGTGGGCGGTCTATACATCAATGAATATTGGAATGGCATCTGATCTTATGTTTAAACAATGCATGTGAAATCCATGCGCTGCCGGCCAGAATGAGAGAAATATGGTAACGCTAAGGGACACGGTAATTAATCAGGTGCCGTCTGCTTTCCGTATAGAGGATTAACTTCGAAATGACTCTGTCATAAAATACCTTGTGCATATAGGATTCGTTCCAAAACAGACATAATGTCTAGGGTTCTTTGGCCACATGCGGGCTTCAAGATCTCATCAAGCCAAAATTTTTGCAGTTCTGTTACTATCTAGCGATTAATTGGACAGGAGTATAATGCAAGAGTAGAAATGAATAATAATAGTTGCGAAAATTCCTGTTTAAAAACAAAAAAAATCTGTAGTATTTTTTCGCCTAATTCGAATTCCTTAATGAGAATCATCAATGATTACAAAGAAATTTATTTTCTTCCGAGACTGTAATTCCTCATCACAACGACGAGTATTAATAATTTCCTTGATGCATACGAGAGATTTCTCATTGAAAATATTTGAAACTTCTTATTTTTGTCACTAACAATATGAAACTTAAGACGTTTTGCGAAACGAGACACAAAATATGGCGTTACTTCCTAATTACTGTAACTAACTGTCATCTGTCACACCAATAATGTAGCCTGGTGTCATAATTAATTGAATATATTCTTTGATTTTGGCAGCGAATGTGTTCACTTATTTCATTATTCTGGAACAAGAGTGTAGTTAAAAGAATGCACTCAAATATATCACTCTAAATTATTTCTACTCGTATACAATTGCAAATTTTCATCACTTTTTTATAGGCAAACCGAGGTGCAGGAACAGAAGTTCTTGCCTGCCCGACACTGCCGGATGCGTGCCTCCGTTCATCAGGAGGGTCGCGTCCATTGGATCCCTCGAGAGAACTTATAAAAGCGAGTCGTTGAACCGAGACACGAGTCAATTGGGAAGAATCCTTAACATTGGCCATGGCCAGTTAAGGAACTGTATTAAAATTTCAGCTTTGCATATATTTGTAAATGCGATTCTTTACAAAAATTTCAAATTATTATATAATTACAAAATTAAACCATTTGCAGTCCGAAGGCCATATCGCGTTCTATGAAACCTGAAGTTATAACAGACAAAATAAAATTCTGAACTTCTCTAAAATGTGAGAAATAACATTACAATTTGGCGGTTTAGGTCCTCACATGATTGTCATTTAACGCAAGAAAAGCGGGTGAAACAATAGATCAGTTATTCTGCTCAGTCAAGTAAATTTCTTAGAGGAAGACTACTTATTGCATTGGTTCTCAAGACACGACTTCCATCTTCTTCTCCGAAATTGTTTCATATCTTCTCCGATGTCGGTTCCTTGAACCTAATATCACCTCTTGTTAAAAATTCTACATTTATAAGAACATATATTTAGGCATAAAGCTTCGCCCATTCTATCTTTTGAATACGATAATTACAGTAATTTTGTTTGGATTTGAAACATTGTGGGATATGTTTTTGGGAGGAGAATATCTCAACGACATTAGTGCATCCATCTCAAAGGGGCTTGGAAATGCTGGAGGTTTTAAATTTTCGTTTCCCCATACATAGCAAAGGATTGAATATGAAAGATAATTCAAATTTAGCCTCATAGTATGAAAAACATTTGAGTATTAATTTTCAACAACTGCAATTGCTTAGATGTTGTGGCTCAAAAGTGATTTACAAATCCTAATCGACTGCTTCTTTACCTATGCATATGACATCTCGTATATAACCGTCGTTAGTTGCATTGTCTTCTACTAACTTCCAACCACATACTTCGACATTTATCAAATTAGAAGAGGAAATGTTGAAGGGAATTAATATTTTTTCCTTATATCTGTGAATGAACGAAATCTGCATTTGCTTTCCGTCCAGCAAAAAAAAAAAAATTTCACTCAAATAACATTAAAATTTTGGAGCATCATGTAAATAATGTGCCATTACAATAATGTTTCATTACAAGCGGAAGACTTAATTTTGTTCCTTATCAAAATCGATTGAAAGTGTCATCAGCGTGAAGTTATTTCACAGAATTTCGACTGCACATGTAGACAGTATTATAAAAAATTCTCTCTCAAAATCCTAAAGTATTCTCATCTAATTTTTGTCTCTTAAAACTCCATCCGCCGTCATAATTTGATTTATGTAGAAATCGCCACGTTAAATTTATCCAGTAGGTTTTGGTCCGTGGCGTCTTTTTTTATTCATTCCAACAATTTTGACATAGTTCCTTTATAATTTTATTTCCTTTATTTCTATCTGGTTTTTTTGAGGGAACAAAACTAATTGTTTCATCTGAAATCAATGTTGCCTCCTTGGCTAGTTGGTCAGCACGTTCATTCCCACAATTCCCCACGTGACATATGTGAAAAATGTTAATTCCATTTTTTTACTTCTAAATCACTTAGACTCCATATCAGAAGTGTAATCGCCCGGTCTCCACTCAGCAGATGTTTCGCAAAAATCGTATATGTATTTTTAGTTCTCACCCAAAGATATTTGATTTGTTAAATCTGATATCCTTAAATACAATTCCAACAACTTTCAAATGAATTCATGAATAATTCTTTCCAGATCATTTTGAACATCAGTAGATCCCTAGAGATACAATGGCGTGTTTAACCCGTATACAGAAATTACAGTATTTGATAATTAAATATGTAGTTAAATCTTTTAAGCAGATAGTTTCAGAGATAAAAATCACTTGGGAGTGAAGAAAATCATTGATTGGACACAACATGCTGATGAAACTCCTAACCACTATAAATTAATATAAATACACCCAGAGGTAAATTTTATCGATTTTTGGAATGAAGCGATTAATTTTAACAACAGATTGATTTAGGATGCGAGTATATCTGAACTGCAATGCAGTTTCATGTGTGGATTAGGCTGCTGTGTGTCTCTGTTATAATTATGGCTTTCGGATTGCAAATGGCCTTTAAATGCATTATAATGAGCTGTGGAAATTGAAATATATCATCACATTCGGGAAAGTACAAAACACATTATTCGACTTGACCTTCCAGCGGGCACGCCCGCGCAACTTTCACAACAATCGTGCATGGTATTATATATATATATATATATATATATATATATCGTGTTGTTTTACAAAAATCAATGCAAATTGTTTATGTTATCTGTATTTATTAGCTTAATAGAAGCAAAGATTTGATAAATAAAAATTGCACTTATGTTTATAAAAGAACGATATAAATATGTAACACGATGCACGATTCAAGCATCTCTTGAATATGCGCGCCCGCTGGAAGGTTAAGGTTAACTCTGCACGTTTTTATTATTATTAACCTTCTTAAATTTAAACCAAAAATCATTTGCCAAATACTTTTTAGTAAATATAACTCAGCACCATTTAAATATTTAATTCTACAGAAAAACTTTTCCCAGCACATTTTATAAAACTTTAGGGAAACTTAAAAATAGTCTGGAAAATTTTCATTGTTGGACCATTCCCATCAGTCATATAACATATTAATAACGGAGTGGTATAGCATTAATTAGTCATTTACATTACAATTCCTCCGTACGTGTGTTTAACCCTATGCGGACAGGTAGAGCGTGTAATGTACGCCACAATTTACCGATCTCTATATTGAGTTGTTGGAAATCCAGTTAACAAAGAGGATAGAGGCTAGCGGACACAAGTGTGTATATTATTCATTCATTAAAACCCCTAATATTATTACACTATGAAAAATAATGTTGTATATAATTAAATATACAAAGAGTTGGAAAAAATGGGATGGCGTATAAAGTGCGCCAACCTGATCCGAGTGTTCTAAAATGTTGCCTGTTGGCAAAGGGTTAACTTGCGAATAATACAGGTTTACTATATTTCTCTTTCGAATCATCTCAGCCATTAAGCAGAAGCATAAAAAACTTCAGTGGTGTGCTGTTCAAAGAGCAAACCCTATGGGAGAGTGAAGTTTGGTTTGTCTTCAAATAAAAATTGCTTTAAAGGAAAAGAAACGTCGATCTGTGTGAGAATTGAATATATTAGATTACCCTTCACCGTCGGACTTTCCAATCACTATTTATATGCAGCGATTTCGATCAGGAAATTAAAAATGTTAATCCTTTGACAATTATAACATTTAATCACACATAAAAGAGGATTATTGTGTTCTTAAACCTAAAAGCCAAAA
>BGPR01054714.1:0-10156 GCA_013235015.1 Araneus ventricosus
ATTTTATGGATTCTGAGTTCACCGCAGTAAATTGTACCTAAATTCGCACAGTTTGCTATGCAATATTGAAACAAATCCAGTCCGTCACATAATGTTGAAAAAACCAGCGGGAGTGGTCTCCCCTAAACATTCTCGTATACTTCCCAAAAAAGTGTCATTTCCCGTCCCCCCAGCGCGTATAAAAAAATGCGAACCTTCTGTAACCCAGAACGCCATGACTACCCACTAATTTCGGTTAAAGCACGCCAAGGTCACGAATATTGCCAAGCGTTCACCAAGACGCAAAATGGCCTTGCGTCATAGTAAGAAAACTGAACATGCAATTTGAACACCTTTTCTTTAACCGATTGAAACAAAAATTGGACACAGATATACAATTAAGGTTAGAAGGCACTTACCAAATTTCATTCATCCAAGTCATTGTGCAAAGGAGTTATCGTGCTCACAAGCATGCGATTATACACTTTGACGGATTTGGTCTAAAATTTGATACGGAACTGCATTCATGATGATAAAACTGTGTATCAAATTTTATCCATCTAGCTACTTACGTTTTTGAGTTATCGTGTTCACGTGAACGCGAACTGATGGCCATACAGACTTCCTGTGGACGGATTTTGTCCAAAATTTGAAAGAAACCTACAAATTAGGTGTAAAAATCACATACCAAATTTCATCCCTCTAGCTTTAATAGTTTTTGAGTTATCGTGTTCACAGACAGACAGATATAATTCCAAAAGTGTGTTTTTCGGACTCAGGGAGGTCTAAAACGTAGAGATTCACAAATTCTCGAGTTAGAACTTTTGGACGATTTCAATACTTTCTCTTTGTGCTTCGTATACGAGAAAGTAAAAATGCAGTATTAGAATTTTTTCAATCACATTTTGTGAAAACACCGGTTTATCAAAATGTATATTTTGTAGCTGTTTTCCGATAGATTAATGCATTGAATTTAGCATGGAGAGCAAACTATACAATGAATGTCTCCGTATAATCGAGTACTTCGCTTAATCAAATATTATAACACATGAGCATAATATAAGAGATGACAATCTATGAAAAATTTTTGGTAAGTAATTCATTGGAAGTGAAATTCATTGTAGAAGCAACAGTATCTTAGAAATTCCACTTTTTTGTATCATTCCGTCATAAACAACTGATGAAGGTATATGTTTCAGAAATATGTGATAAAATGATTCCGAGAAAACAAGTTGTAATAACTGACCATCACGGCTGCATCAATAAAGTGAAGTGGTTGCAAAGAGGAATAATAGGATCTTTTTGATAACTATCCATATTCTAGATAATGAAGAATCTTCGCTTTACCAGATGTCTCGAAGTTCGGTTCTTTGTCCCATATTGAAATAATGTTTCGGATTTGACTCGAATTTGAGCTAAATGTCCCTGATTGCCCTGGATTTTATTTTTAAGAAGATAGTTCCTGTTAACATTCGATTTAATTTTAAAACAAATTATTTGAATTGGTTAATTTTATATAAAAGTAAAGTAAAATGTGTGTGTGTGAATTCCCTTTCCCAACTTTTCTATACATATAAGCGACGAGACGTTTCGGATTAACCGGGACTTTCCCGATTTCCGACTTTTTGTCTCTTCTAGAAAAATAATCCTGGATTGAAAATAATGTCTTAGTCTGTTTCATTTCATAATTATTAGTAAATAGTACATATACAGTATTAAGTAAATTTTATTTTTAAAAAAGGTTAGCAACTGAAGAATTCTACTGTATAACTTTTACTACACAAAGAATAGGGTTTTTTCTTAGTATGGCAAACGTAAATGAATCAGCGAGTAGGAAAAATAATAAAAATAATCTCAAAATATTTATTCGTGCTTCTTTAACTCTTCCTGCTTTTTTTAAAAAATTTTTTTAAATTTTTTTATAATTGTTACTCCTCTAAGTCAACATTTCCAACTAAAGTTCAAAAACAAAAATCTGATCACTTTACCTTTAACGGATCGGGTCTGGCGATGATTAGTGACAGGAGAGCACGTAAAAGTACTGTTGGGAATCTCTGGAATAGTTTAAATTCGAATTCGAATACAGGCATTTATGTTATGTTTATTAGGGTGGGTCGTTTTATTTTTTCTTCTTTTTTAAGAGACACAGCGATAAAGAGGTGCTAAATGCTCTCAAATTAATACATGTAAATATTATTACATTCTGATAAGTCTAACTGCCTCCGGATTGACGTTAAAGTTTCGAGTTTTTTTTTCGTTTTTTCGAGATAAGTTCCAATCAGGGTTTCAACCAATAAACGTTACTTTCTTCGTACATGGAAGATAATGTGACATGATTGGAAGTTTGAGGGGTTGTCAAGTGGAGGAAGGGTCGAACATACACCATATACATGAAGTGTTGTATTGCACTCATTTGCGCAATTTTTATCATGGATCGTACTCGTTCAGAGAGAAAATGTGCGTTATTTGGTGATTCAAATGATGTCAAATAAAGTATGTTACTAATCTACGAATATGTTACGATGTCCTATGTGTTAAACGGCATAAAATAAAACATGATAAAGAAATTAATAAAGGACCCACGTTTATGGAAATAGAAGACGTTAAAGAAATATGGTAAAGAACATTCATTCCTACTGGGCAACATAAAGGATTGAATGTGATGTTGATGTATCATCTGAAATGAAAAAATCTTTTGAAATCTCACCCTAAAATACCGAAGAAAAAATTAGAAGAGTTTCTCTGTGCCAGTAAAATATTGTTTGACATTTTATGCTGCAAATGTAGGAACACCGCTGAGTGCTTTTGTTCCAGACACAAAAAAGGACATGTCAGAAAGAAAAGCTTACTAATCGACCAACGAACCACTAGAAGAATGGTGATTGGAACTATAGATATGGTTACAACGAATAAAATAACGAATACTTTGAAACGGAAAATGATAAGTCAAAAATTACAGCTTCAGTCTTAAAAAGGAAGCACAGGGAAACTTGATGTGTTGACTTTCATCTGTTTCTAGTCATCTGGACAGTGACTCAACGTCGGTGTCTCCTGTTGATTCGAGTACTGCTACAAACAGTAAGGCAGATTACAATTTACTTTCAAGAATGTGTGATAGATACGGAATCATCAGATAGGGATGAGGCAGCTATTACTTCAGCAGTTATTCACACCTCTACTTTGGAAATTATTGTTAAAAATAAGTTCGCAGGGGAAACGCAAGATAGCACGAAAATTGGCCGCGGAAGAAGACGAAGTCCTACAGATGCCTGCTTTATGCTTTGACAGAAGGAAAGATAAAACTTCAATTATATCAGTGAAGGATGTAAAAAAGTATCGATGCAACATTCATGACGAGCATATTTCATTGATAAATGAACCAGAGTTGAAACTCTAGGTTATATTGCACCATCTTTTGGCATGTCCGAATAGAACAACCAATCGCCGATTTTTTTCTTGGAATCAAAGATGTCTATGAATACTTCGGTGGCATTTGGGTGTAATGGAATTAACTTGAGCTTTCGTAAATATTGATATTTCATACGACTGCTTGAAAAAAGTTTAGTAAACCATTTCAATGGATTTATCTATCTATTGCACATGAACGAATTTGAAAGAATCGGCAAAGATCTAAAATAGTCTGAGAAAAGGCCTGTTGCTCGTTTTCATTGGAATTCAACACGGTTACCCGAGTTTTCTGTTACAGACCAAACATATTTGTTCAGAGTAGTATCAGTGGTTTCAACAGGCATATTTCCTAAGGGTTTAATAAACAAACCTCCAAGCAAAGTGTCTCATGTCCAATGACTAACTCGTGCTAATCCAGATTTATGTTTCGGTGGAATCTCCTTCTGAAAACTGTGCAAAATATCCGAGAGAGAAAGATTCGTAAAAAACCAAATAGAATCTCGAAAAGACATGCCGAAATTTGATTGTAAGAAGAATATTCACGCCCTTTAAAATATTATTGTAATAGTACAAATGTAATTTTTGTAAACTTTTTCTTATAATACATAAATATTACTCAAATAATTTCAATATGTTTGACAGACACACATTTTGAAACTATTTTTAGCCTAGTTGCAGCAACTCATCATAAAGAAGTTTTTTTTCCCCAAAATATGTATTTTTCAAAGTCAGTCTGGAGGCAGAAGATGATATCGCATTCAAACAAAATTTCATATGTGAGCTGAAAACACCATTTTACACCTTTCTTTTGCTGTACCCGGCAGAAATCGGGAATCTTTTTTTCTCTCCATAGACCGGTGACCCACCCTAATGTTTATAATATAAACGGAACATATCATCCATAACATTTAGATTATAAAAGTTATATAATTCAAGCAATGAACGTTTCGACAAATGCTGTTCTAGGTATTTGTTAATAAAGCTTTGAATGCCTCATTAATTCTTCTTTTAGATATAAAATTAATTTTATTAGTAAATACCAGCTACGGCGATTCCTCCCTATATGAAATTACTGTTTTGGTGTTAACTGATACTGAAGCAAATTCCTTAAATGAAAAATAAAATTTTAGAACTGTAATTACGTGTCAGCACTTTTTATTATGGGCGTTACGCTTATTTTACCATGTCTATAATGGAAATATTATCTCAAATTTAATTAAATGAATAAAAAATTTTGCCAAAAAATGCCATACATTAAATCAAATGTTAGGATGTTATTGACTTGGAAAGAAAATTTTGAAGCATTTACGTCACATTTTTAAACAATGACCACGAATATTATTCTGGAAATAGCACCAAGCAACCAAAATTTTAAAAAAGATGTTATCAAGCCGTAATTTTGATTATTTTGTCTTTCATGCTTGATCTGAGTGCGCAACTAGCCCCTCAACGAAATGACAGTGGCGTATCTAGGATAAATGGTGCCCCGGGCTCCATTTATCCTATTACTTTTTGCCTTCTTTGCCATATTTGACTTCAAAAACATGAAATACGAGAAATAACATTTTGCGTTCGCGACGTCCTCGAAGATTGGACACTGGGCATTGATAACCCTCTTGCCCAGCCTTCAATAGACACCTGCTAATAGGCAACTCAGGGGTGGGGAATCTGCAGCTTTTTTGAGTTTCTTACGCGGCCTTACGAGTTATTCACAATTTCAAATGAAATAATATACTTGTCTGAAATATAATAATAGTTACATAACGATAGCCTGTAAGATTCTTCTCGTGCGGCCTTTTGGCAGCTGCGGAAATTTAATGAGACCTTTCAAAGCAAAAAGTTTCCCCACCCCTGGGCAACTGTTCCTAGATTGTAACTTCGCAATTAGTTTTCGAAGTTGGTTACAAGGCAAATATCACCGGCAAAAACATTTAGTCATCGCAAAGACTATAAAATGCCCTCACCGTGTAGAATAGCATGGCTTGAAAGTAAATCGCTGACCACTGTCTTAAAAGTTCTGTAAAAATCATGTTCTAATGAGACATATTAAAGATTGCATGTGTCAGTGAGCACCGTTATTTTATCACGACAGTCAGAAAACAAATCTTGACAACTACTAAAAGTTTTTTGATATATCTATGAAATAATATAGAATGGTGCTCAAATCACACTCAAGATTTACAGGTATGACAAACATTAAGAAGTATATCCCCATTCTAGAAGGTTCTGAGTTCAGTTTAGTTAGATTAAAGTCATTTTGAAGGTACACGAGAATCGTTTTGAGACAGATTTCGTAATTTTGTACCAGTATCATATGACGGAAATGCCCTGAAACGTTTTCTTTTTACGTTGACTTCGCAAGTCATTTTTTTTCCTGTAGCTAATCGTGTAAAGCAGCTAATCTAAAGGAAGCTACTCATCTCGAAATTAATAATATAAACTCCAGTTAAACTAACTGAATTACACAGAATTTCACTGATGAATTTAAAGAGTTGTTAACGCCGTTAAAGTAAATTACACACATCTTATAAATTATAATCAAAATTTAGAGCCTGCTTGTATCTAAGTGCATACAAATTATTAAAAAATGTACCGAAGCATAATGGAATATTATTCTCGGCGCTTTTACGCTCTCACACACTTTCGGAATACATGATGAATACTAAACTTAGGCTGCCACTTAACATGTAAGGAAGAGGGTTGTTCCTTTGACCAATTGTTTCCTTGACCTCGTCAGTCTGTACTGGCAACAAAATTCGGAAGTTTGTGTGTTTAGTACGAAGACTATTTACCATTTGTTTAATTTAACTTGTTGCTGTTTGAAAAGAATGCTTACTGCGTTGAATAAAAATATTTATCTGATTTCACCACTAAAAAGTAAATATTACAAATGCTAATTTTTGTCTAATTTTTTTATGCTATTAAGAAATGAAATGGGTATATGCACAGTTTAATAATCTTATTTTGTTCTTCGGTTCCTAATCTAAAATGAGTTACAGAGCTTTAAATGTAAAACTATTTCATGTTGTATCCTTGACCACCATGGTGTGTTGACCAGATCAGAGGTACAACACTTCTTATTTGTTGCCTTTAATTAAAATATTTTTGCCGATAATGAGTCTTCATTAGTAACAGACAGGCCGGTGGTTCAGTCACATTTCATGAATGATTCGGCCACTGCAGTTTCATCAACACAGATTATGACCCAAAGTCCGGTCACTCTAAATTTAACATTGACCTCTTTTGTATCTCCTGAAAATGTGAGACCCTTCCCTAAGGCTCAGCAAAGAAAAGAAATAAGTAAAGGAAGGCCAAAATGTAAATCAAAGATTATCACAGCCACCCTTAAAAAACTAGACATACAGCTGTAAAATCGAATAACGCCCAAAGAAACTAAAAAACGTGGAAAGGATTTCGAAGAAAATTCTGACCCTTTAACAAAAAAGTTTAAATAAAAACTTTTTGAAATAGACGAAAGCTCAGAATCTGACATGGAAATTTCTTCAGATGCAAGCGTCTTGTTTGAAAGGGAGAAAATATGATGTCGTCGATGAGTTAGGTTTAAATGGAGATATGGACCACTTCGAGGAAGGATATTTTGCTCTAATAAAAATATCCAAATACTCCACCTCTAAAAACATAATGCTGTAAAAGGTGATAATCTGAAAGTCCAGTTTCTGAAGAAATTACATAAAGGTTCAAAGATCATTCAGTGGCGTAGCTAAAGGGGGAGGAGAGGGCACTCAGAAAGAGGCGGCAAAATCAGACATTACGGAAACGATTTTATTACTAAGATGAGCAGCGGCATTAGCTCAGTCATTGCATACACAAAAACTAATGTAATTAGCTAGTATTTTCCGCCTTTAATCAGTAAATTACCGATAAGTGAAAGAAAGGCTGGTGGTGTGAATGCTATTTCGAAAACTATCTGCAGAAATCGAGGGTGTCAAACGACGAATTACGTTACTAATACAGTGTGTCCGTAAAGTCATGGTGCACTTTTGACCGGTCGCTGGAAGGTAACGAAACAAGATAGACAGGTGACATCTTCACCAAATACAAGGAAAACTCTCCAAGTGTGCATACCTGTTCAGCGCAATTCGATGGGGCTTCATTTGTTGCCCTACACACATCTAAACGATAGTCCAGTTCTTCCCACACACGGGTAAGGACGTCTGGTGTAACACAGTGAATAACGTCCGTGATTCTTTATTTTAAATGATTAATGTCGTTGATACGTTCACTGTACACATGTTGCTTCACCGCAAGTAAAAGTCTAATGGTGTTATGTCTGGGGATCGTGGTGGCCATGCCATGACAGCACCCCTGTCTATCCAACCCTGGGGGAATGTTGTATCCAGAAACTCAAGAACAATGTTGGCGTAGTGTGGAAGAGCGCCGTCCTGTTCAAAAATGACACCTTCTGGAAATTGTGGAACTGCATACAATTGCAACATGTCAAGGTAGATGTCTGACGTCACAGTCGGCTCCGCACGGTGCGTGGTGTTGCGTCATCACCTGCGCGCGCACACCGTTGCACTACAGACACTCTTTGGGATACTGTCCAATGTAGCGCAAGTTTCAACCTTTCGTTTCGTTTCTGTTCGCCACAACAAGCGTTCATAACTGCACCATGACTGTACGGACACACTGTAAATGTGGGGTTTTCCCCTTCTGGATTTTTTTTTTTTGGGATTTTGAGGTTTATGTGCCTTATGAAAAGGAAGGGCGACATTTTTTAAGTTCGCCCCGGGCGGCAAAAGTTGCATCTACGCCACTGAGTTCATTGTAGAAGATTCTAACGTCTACGATGGAGGAGTTCGAGATGTGGTGAACTTCCAAGGGCAACCGTCGTACAGAAATTGACTCCATAAATGCGAATGAGATACCTTTCTCTAAGATCTAAGTCCATGGAAAATCACGGCAAAACTATAATAAACTAAAAATAATTAAACGAATGAGATCTCTACAAAAAATATTCTCAGATTCCAATGCAAATCCTACGCAAAGTAATCCATTCATTCTTTTCTCACTACCGCTTGTTTCTTGAATCGTATTTTGAATTATTCACACATACAAAAATAGATGTATTTTAGACGCTTTGATTCAAGTCGTGATTCGCTTCTACTCTGTTTCACAAATATACACTTAAGCGGCCGTAACGCATTTAATGCGTTGTTTCTATTTCACGTTTATCACGTGATGCAATTTTTCAAGACGCATGATCACATAAAAGTGAAGTTCGGAGCATATCTTTTGCGAAATCACATTGTTTCGAAGAACACAAATTAATGTCGTCTGTTGCAGAACAATAAGAATTCTGCAGTACCACACAGGACTCTGGAAACATAAAATCCTTGTTTATATTGAGTGCCAGTCGTACACAGTGTTGCCATCCGCATTAAACGAAATTTATGTTGGCTTTTATTATGTGATGTAAATTATGAAATATTAGACGAGACACATTAAATTAGAGATGTGATGGTCTACTTTTTATAGATCCTTTCTTCCATAAACCAGCTGGAGTATTCTCCCCTAAACTTTCTCGTATACGTTCAAAAAGAGGTGTCCTACCCGAAAAGGTCAAGAATGCAAGTGAGATAAAATTCGCCAAGTCAGCAAAATAGCGCCAAGTTTACGAAGGTCGTGAGCCGATACATGATATGGCGCGCATTTTTGCGTCATAGTAAAATAAAGAAAACGGAATATGCAATTTGAAAGCCTTTTTTTCAACCGATTGAAACCAAAATTGGGCACGGGTCTACAATTATAGTTAAAAGACCACACACCAAATTTCATCTATCTAAGTCTTTTGTGTTGATGAGTTATCCCGTACACAAGTATGCGATTATACAGAAAAACAGACAGTCAACCTCTAGATGGATTTGATCCAAATTTTGATACGGACCTACATTTCTAATTCTCAAAACCAAATTTTTTCCATCTTGCTGTTTAAGTTTCTGAGTTATCGTGTTCACATTAACGCTGACAGACAGACTGACTGACTTCACGCGGACGGATTTTGTCCACAATTTGATAGAAACCTACAAATTATGTTTAAGATCACATACCTCTAGCCTTAATAGTTTTCGAGTTATGGTGTTCACAACCACACCAGGCAGAAATAATTCCAAAATTGTGTTTGAAAAAAAAAATCTCACTCCAAGCGGAAACAACCGCATAAAATAACAATTCAAAAAATAAGCAAATAAAATATTAATAACGTTTAGATAAAAAATTTAGGTTAATATTTTTATTTGAAAAAGTTTGGTTGTAAGTTTCAACTAAATTCGAATATTTTCGAATTTTATTTTACTTTTTATCTAACACTATTGAAGAATCGAATATAAAAAGTGTTTTTTAAAGTTCACAGTCTAAAAAGCTTCGATTTAGTCATATTGCTATTCTAATTCTAATAAAATTTTAAATTACATTTCCAGTGAGATAAACTTATTACACTTTACATGGGCATAACTGGCGCTTAATTACTAGCACTGAAGACTAATTACCAGTACTGAAGACTAATTACCACTTAAAACTGTGTTGAGTAGCCCAAACTGGTAATCAGAGTCGCGGCGTATGGGAATGATTCAGCTTAATATAAATGGCTACTGAAGCATTTACTAATCATTGAGAAAATGAGCGCCTATCGTTTACTATAGACATTGAAACGAGAGCTTCGTGAGAAAATGGTTTCTTTATGGTGAGTTCTTAATGGTTTTTTTGTAGTTTTTTCCCCAAGTCCGGGAAAGTGAATATATGGTCATTT
>BGPR01054715.1:0-10156 GCA_013235015.1 Araneus ventricosus
TTTTTGTTCAAATAAATATTTTAAGTTCTAAGAAAGCTATTCAATACGTTTCTACTAAAATAGTTTTACTATTTAACTCTCATTTATCACTGAATGTAAGACTAAAGTCCCCTCCGTGGACATCTCTACTCTTGAAATTCAAAATAATATTTACTAACCCTGAAGTAATTTTTTTTAAATTGCATTTTTGTTTTAGTATTTACTAGTTTAAAGTCTCTAGTTGAGGTCTAACCTAACGCTTTTTTTAGAAGATTATTTTTACTTAGAAATTAATTTTTACACTTTCTCCTCAGTCAAAGTACGTCTCCCTCCATGGACAAAGAAAATAACTTAAAAAACATATAAATGCCAGCTCACGTCAAATCCTATGAAAGAGTTTATAAGAGAAGCCGAAAATTTGTTCTTTAAGGAAAAATGTTCGTTCTATCGCGAATTTAGTGATTATATTCCAATTTATTAGTTCTATTTAGAGCTTGGTGAAGTTCATAGCGTCCACTCCGTGGACATGAAAAGTAAGTTCAGAATAATCTAATTTATAAATAAAATACAAAATTTTGATTGGTTTAGTATCAAATTTAATAAAAATAATTGCACCACTTTAACCACGTAAAATCAAAAGCACTTAAAAATTCAAAACTTTATTTTTGTCTCCTCCGTGGACACAACTTCTCGACAGAGAGGATGGCATTGTCAAAGAAAGAGACAGAATCTCAAAAATTATTATACAGTTAGAGAAATTAAAATAATATCAATTAAAAGTTCTTTCATAGATATTTTTTATGAAATTTAGTGATTTTCTTTTGTATTTAAAAAAATAAATTGAAATTATGTTCTCAAAAAAAATTAAGGTAAACAATTCATTAGAATATTTATAATATTAAAGCCTCAATAGTGTATAAAACTATTTTAATATCTTAATTTATTATTAGAAAAAATGTGAATATCAAAAAATAAAAAGACAAAGCAGTCAGATGCTCAAATTCAGAAGAGAAGACAGTATAAAAAAACTTAATACGAGACTTACAAGTTATTTTATTTTTAAATAAATGTATGTTATTCCTTAATCTAGTGTATAATTGAATACTTTCCTGCATAACGTTGACTTTAATTTATTAGAAATTGTTTGTAAATATTATCTAATTAACTCACGGTCAGTGTCATTATTAAAAATGCTATTTATTTTAAAATGACAATTTTTCTTGAACAGGTTTTTAATAACTAATTTTATTGTTTAATTATAAGAAATAAACCTGTACCAAATCTGCCCAATAATTATGCAAGTATGCTTTCGTTTAAAATGTAAAGGTTCCTTTGACTATCTTGTCTCCTTCGTAGACATGTAAAAATAAAAATAAAAAAAAAAAAACGGAAAATTAAAATAGAAAACTTGACAACTAATACACGCCTATTTATTAGGCATAGAAACATCCATGCAATTTTTAAGATTTTTTACATACTTTTGTAAAATAAAATTTTTTTATCTATTGTGAATTCTTCATCAGAATGACCCATATAGTATATACTAGTTAAATCGCAGTAGACAGTGGCTTTCAAATTCAGGACGAATCCATTTTCGAATCCCTCCCCCTTGACAATCAAACTGTTCTTTCCGAGGGACGTGGGCCCTACGTTCGGAAACACTGATCTAGAGATATCTGAAATTTTCTTTTTCACAAACTGTGTGACATTGAGGTTTTTCATCTTGTGTGTTTTCAAGTGACAAGATATAAAATTATCCTAATCTAAGATTATCATGAGGAAATACTTTTTAGGCCTCATAGACTAAAGAATATGTCTTATTTATCTCAAAAAATAATGTTTAGTAAATAATAGTGTCTTGAACTACTTTGTATACGGTTGCTCTTCATTTTCTTTCCTTTTTGCTTTATAAGATCTTCCTTTACGCTTTGATTTGCTTTTTGGTTGACTCTCAACTTCAAAATAAGTTGAATTTTAAACAAAACTTATTGTACTTCATTTTGTAACATTGGGATTTCTTCAGCATGGGTCTACAAATTTAGTAATTTAAATAAACATGGTTAGATTAAAAATTCAGAGTAATTTTGTCCTTAATAGTTGCTTTCATCTTTGTTTCTTTCGTTTCTTGTATTGTCTATGTGTAGTTTTTTGCCCTCTCATTTTTTCATATTACAAATATTTATCATTTTTGTATTTGCTTTTCATTTGAGCTCGTTCTGTCCTATTGTATCTCCACAAAGCAAAGCGCAAAGTTGTGCAATTTGTTTAAATTCACTTCAAATTTTAAAATTTAGTGAAGAAAGTACCTTTAATATAGTATAAAAATATGGGAAATATTAAAATAATCTGTTTAAAACGGTATCATTTACCTTGTCTGGAATCAGACATCATTAAAATTCTAAAATCGGACTGATAAAGAGCAGCATAAAACTTTACAGAGCGAAATCTGAAAGCCCAATGAAGTGCGACTCAAGTGTTCGCAAAACATTCCCCAACTTTAATCTCCGTACACACTGCCGAGACTAAGTGTTTATACAAAAAGTATGACTTTCCTTGTTCCAAATGGTTCTCAACTTACCCCCCAAAAAATAAAACCATTTGACGACCTCGAAATTTCGATTTTTGTCGCGATACAAACCGAAACTGGACCATTGTGGAACGGTGTGACTTTATTACGAATATTGATTAATAACTGTAAGAAATGAAACCCTGTATCATACAATGCAATTACACGTCGTATCTTCCATACATTTGAAAAGGAAAGAGGGTATACATTTTTTAGTTTCGTCTCCAGAATTCTCATTTTAAGAGGATGTTCCGAGATTTTGAAAACAGATGTAATCTAAAGTTTAAATTAAAGTGATACTGGTTTTTTCCGATGGCTTTCAGTACAAAAACTGATTGTTTATGCATACGAATGCCTACCCTAAGAACTATTATATTCATGAGTTGAAAAGTTCTCTTTACCAATTATAAAACTTATACTAACCTTACGATCGGCTCAAAAGTCTTTTTTATGTTTTTCATGTTCAGTTCAAAAGCATATATCTCGTATTTATATGTAAATTTTCTTAAAATATCATGGATAAAGTATTCTTAAAATTTAAGAGTTATAATTAAATACAAACAAGATTGATATATTTACTTTAAAAGCTAAGTTTTCTAACCTGACAGCTAAAAGTACAAAATAATTGGACGCTCAGAGAGTTAAAAGTTCCAGTGTAATTCAAGCGCAAATAATGGAAATCGTTTCTAGCAGAAACCACTAATTAAAAATTAAAATGCCGGAAGCTTTAAAATAATTCGCCATTTTTTTAAAGTATTTATAGAAAAAACTTTTACCATGTACATATTATATACATTTAATGTAACTTTAAATGACAATATCATTTCTTCACGCATTATGTAAATATCCCTTTAGAATGTGAAAAAGCGCAGACGTAATTTTGAAAAGAAAAGAAAATGATTCTTGGTTTAAAAAGTCAATGATTCACGTGTAAATATGAGTTAAAAATACATTAGAAATTAAATAAATCCTGCCGAAAACTTTTCTAAAATATCTTGGCCTTGTTTCATCTTATGTTGAATAAACTTATTTTAAGATGTAACCATTCACCACCGCTGATTTTCAAACAAAGTCGGAAATTGTTCTTTCATTCTCTCCATTCTTATCAAATCTGACTTGAATTTTGACATTTTTCGAAACTCTAGAACTACAAATTTCCAGCTTCCGTCGCCATAAATAGATATAGATTGAAATTTGGTGATTCCTAATTGGTTTTGAATCCAACTTCAGTCAAATCCATTAATTTTTGTTCCATGCATCAAATCCACTTATAATGATGCTCATTTCAGCGACCCTCCAAACCTCTGGAGATTTCGGAAATTTATTAGGAGGATTTAATTCGAAATTAAAGTTCACCATTTCCATTTTCTTTCAAAACTCCCCAAAGAGTGGTTTCTCTTTACGAGTGTGTCCCTCTGAAATCCGTACTTAAAGATGACGAAATTGTTTTGTAAAATGTCATTATGTCATTCATTGGAAAAAAACTGTGGTTCAGAGAGATATATAAACGGAGGATGTGTTTTATGACAGTTGCATAAACCATTCACTCCTCCGAAGTGACAGTAGGAGAAGCAAAGTAAGTATTTGTCCGGTTTCCTTTTCTTCTCGAAATTACTGATATTTCCTTCGTTGTGCAAAAGTTCGTATTTAAGGATTTATACTTTTTGATTCACTTGCTTTATAATATTCTGTTTATAAATGACTTTCTCTTCGATTCGTTTATTTTACTTTAGTTAATAACTTTTTTGAATTTTACAACAGATATGAAATAAAATTACTTGAAAACATTAGCAAGTAAAACAATTTTAACATGTTTCATAGTTACAACTTTTAACTAAAAATTTAAATTTAACATAACTCTTAGGTTATTCCTTTTAGATATTAAACCAGTTGCGAAAAATTAAAACATATTTATGTCGTATTATGTACGTTTAAGCATATCTATGATAATGTGATAATGATAAGTTATGTTATGCTTAATCCTTTATATCTCAACATCTAAAACCTGATAAAATATGAAGTACTTTGAAAATTTATGCAAATAATAAAATAGGTATATATAGTGTCTCCCAAAAGTGTTCGTACACTTACGATTTTCATTGAAATATGGCTCTATCCATTAATTAAAATTAATATTTAAGAATAGGTATTTAATAATAAGATCTATAATCTATTCTTAACAAAACTACACGAAATATTTTTAAAACATAGTAAAACTTTATTTTTAAGAAATCAATAATCAAAAAGTAACAAAAACTTTATCTCACAAAAGTCTTCGTATACTTTAAAAAATCTCTACATATTAGTAAATATTCTAATTTTTTGTTAAATTAATATTTAGTAGGATATCCTTTAGCATCCACAACAGCTGTTAAGCGTTTGGGAATAGATTTCACTAGTTTTTTGGTAATTTCTGCATCAATGCTCATCCATTCTTCCATCATTACTGTTTTTAGTTCGCTTTTAGTTTTAATGTCGCGTTTTCGTACTCTAAGCTCCAGTTCTCTCCAAATATGTTCTATTGGGTTTAAATCTGGCGATTGAGGTGGTGTTTTCAAATTTTGTGGACAATTATAGAGACACCAGAGGCGAACGCTCAGAGCCATGTGCTTAGGATCGTTATCTTTATTTTTAAAAAATTGTTTTCAATATCCAAATTTGTTGCTGATAATTTTAAATTGTCTTTTAAAATATTTAAATAAAGAGCATGATTCATTATACCATAAAAAAGTACCAAATTACATAGTCCTGATGCTGACATGCACCCTCACACAAGGACACCTCCACCGCCATACTTAACTGTTCCAACTAAGTTCTTAGGATTAAGTTCCTCATTTTTTCTTCTCCATACCATTATTATTCCATCGGAATCAAAAATGTTAAATTTGGCTTCATCTGCAAATAAGACATTATTCCAATACTTTTCGGGTTTATTTAACATTGATTTTGCGAAGGAAAGCCTAAGCCTTCTGTTTTCCGCACTAACAAAAAATTTTCTACGGGCAGAACGCCTATTTAATCCAGCTGCTCTGAGAACTCGTCGAACAGTTTCAGGTGAGATTGGAGTAGAAAATTTTTCATTAAATTCTGCAGAAACTTTTAAAGCACTCAAACATGGATTTTTCACAAATTTTCGAATTATAAATCTCTGATCACATTCTGTTAACTTTGCCGGTCGACCTTTTCTTACCTTGTTTTCGATCCGATTTTCTTCTTTAAAGCGTTTTATCACATACTGCATTGTAGAATGGGATAAATTAACTAATTTAGAGATATTCCGAACTGATTTACCACTACTATGGTGAAAAATAATCAATTTTCGAATGCTGATTGTTGTTTCTTTACGACTACGAGCCATTTTTAAATAATAAATAGCATATTACGGTGTAAGCAAGCAAAAAATAAAGCCAAACGATTTTTTAAATGCCACCACAATGAAAAAATAAAAATAAAGCGACAGACGATAATTTAAATTACGAATTTATCCGAAAATATTTCAGTGTAAAAAAAGTATATGCAGATTCGCCTTCGGCTTCTAAAATTTGATGCGTTCCCCTTTTAAGAAAATATCGACCAATTCGGCACAACTGTTGCGCAATATCTTTTGAACAAGACTGCGCACCAACTCAATGGATACTTTATCCCCACGCATACCCCCGAACTCCTGAGAGCTTAGTGGCTCCCTGTCGGTTGGATACGTGTGCGTGAAGTTTATTGAAAGACGCCCCCCAAACAAAAAAATTGAAAACTTAGAATTTGAATAATATGATTTAAGAAATAGATATTAGCAAAGCATAATTTTTAATTTCAAGATGCCCGAAATTGAAACAAAAAATATAAAAGCTAAAGAAAATGCTAAGAGTTATAAACTCCATCAAAATACTTTTAAAGACAAATATTTAATGTCGAAAGCCTATTTTATAATAGCAAAAAACCAGTTAGTCCCAGACACTTTTGAATCTTGCATCTGAGTGAATATGGAAGATAAATCGACCGGAATATATTCACTACGAAAATTAAATTTCTTAAAATAACATTAAGTAACATAACTTGAATATTTTACCACTATTGGAAAAAAAACCGAAATTTATTAAAATACAAGTGGCTTTTTTATTACTATATTAGTTTTGTAGCGCAATCCGAATATTATAGTTAGTATCTTGGATAGTAAATAGACCATATCTATCGTAATTTATAATAATATCTGCTCCATTTTTTCACCGGTTAACAGATGTTTATCGTCTGCATAAATTATGAAACAGTGCTTTTTACTCCATAACTGGTTTGCGCCGAACGTGAATCAAATTATTGCAATTTTAAACTTAAAAATTACAGCAAAGTCATCCACAGACATTATAATTCGATACAAAAGTTACGTAGAATCCATAAACATTTCAACTGTCCCTTAGGTTCTCAACTGAATTAAAATGACTACGCATTACCTAAACAGAAAGTGTCATCTAATTAGATATTTGAGAAAAACAAACCATTTAAGGGGTTAAGTATTCCCAATTCTCATTATCTCTCGTACATTCTATTAATAGTCCAGAAAAAGGCAATTCATTTTTCTTAAATTCCCGTATATTCCTGCTTATTTATAAAAGGCACTTGAATAGTTATTTAAGGTAAAGAAAATTTGCGAAAGAGTATAGAGAATGATAGTTGCGTGTGAGGAAGAACATGAAGACAAAAAGCTGATTGTATCAATGAACTAAATTTGTCAGTAAAAACATTCGTGGGGAAATGTATCTAAAACCGTTCAGGTGTCCACGGAGGAGGTATACTATTGAAGGAAGCATATCTCCAATCAGATCTCTAAGAAACTTATTAAACACAAAAATTGGTTAGCAATATTTATTGGCATATATGCAAAGCCTTTAAGTATACGATCAAGTATTAAGTACAGTGTGGTCATGATTTATTGGATCTATTTCAGTAATTAATAAAAAAACCTCTATAATGTAGCAGCTTCGAATTTTTAATGAGAGAGTAGCTTACATTTTTTTTCAGATAGGTAGCACGCCGCTACGACGCACTAAATCTGCTGCAGCGGAAGATTCTCAACGCAAGTGTCAAAACAGCTACCGTGCAGCAGATGGTGTGTCTCGGTTTCCACGACAGCAAATCATTTACAACACTTCAAAGATGTTTTAACTTCGAGTCTCGAAATTGTCAGTATCCAAGTAAGAATTTGATCAATAATTTTTATGAGCAATTTCAGAGAACAGAAAATGTGCATCATAGGAAAGATGATGGACGACCATCGGTTTCAGGCGAAGTTTCAGAACGAGTGGGGGAGACTTTCATTCCATTGCTCATACCGAAGCTTGATGAAGTTCTTATTTGAAGACCGACAATTTCGACACTCAAACCGTAAAAGTCTTTGAAATGTTGTAATTAATATGCTCTCGTGGAACCAGAGACGCGCCTTCAGCTGTACTGTAGCTATTTTGACGCTCGGGTTGTGAATCTCCTGCTGAAGCAGATTTATTGCGCCGTATCGGCTTTTTACCTATCTGAAAAGAAAACTTTTGAGATTCTTTCGCATTAAAACAACAGAGAAACAAAGTTGGTAAATTATAGTGCTTTATAAATTAATTTTCGAAATGGGTAGAATAATTTACGACCACCCTATATTGGGTGATAGTATTTTTCTATTGAATTTCTATTTACTTACCTTTCTATAAAAATTTGAATTCAAACTCAATCTCGCGTTTCCTTCGTCAAAAAGCTTTCATTGTAGAACAAATGAAAATAATAAAAATGTTTTTTTATAAATGCGCATTTAATAGTGTGGCGAAACATAGACGTTTCTAATTTTAATAGTTTTGTACTGTTTTATTCCTTAACTTATAATTCATTATAACGGAGTTTTTGGCTCGGTTTCATCTCAGACTCTCTGACAGGCGACGCCACTGGTATCTAATCAGAATTTAATTAAATAAATTGATTAACTGATATTTCAGTTTTGAAAATATTAAAATCGTGTATAGACATCATGAACACATAAGTGTACAAATTACAAACCCTGGTGCATCCGAAAGTGAATGAAGAATTGATTACAAAATTCCCACTTTACAAAAATGAATAAAGTCAAGTTAAGTAAGTGTATAAAATTTTTAGAACTGCCAGTAAATCCGTGTTAATTTCGATAAAAGAAATGTTGATTTACTCATTCAAAGAAAATATATCTTATCTACATCTAAATCAATATGAAAATCATAGTCGGTTTTTGCTGCAAATTTGCGTACTAAAAATTGGCTTGGTGTGCAACTTTTATTAACTACAGATATGAAATTTCTTTTGAAACTTTCTGTATTTTATATTAATATGCATATAATGAAATTTCTTTAATAAAAATGAAATTTTCCATTTGAAGAATATAGCATAGGCTTAAACGTTAACTTTAACAAGATGTACATTCTCGATAAAAGGTACATTTCGTTTCCAAAAATATTTATATCTCAGCTTATAATGTTGAATGAATGTCTTCTCAACATCTGAATGACTCACAGATAAAACTGTCAAAAAGCATAATAAGTCCTAACTTTTGAGAATTTACAGAACTCACGTTCGGTTTAAAGTAACTTAATAAAAAAATGCAAATTTGGAAATTAAAGCGTGTTATTTTTTTGAAGATCCATATGTTTGAAGTTCAAAGTATTATTTCAACTGATGTACTAAACAAAGATGCTTTGTAGATTAGCCGCATCACTTCAGAGCAGTTTAATAAACTGATGGAACGTGCCCTGCAGAAATCATCCGAATAAATAAGGGACATTTAACTACTGCATAAAATGCAAAAGTGGAAGAAAACAGTTTACTCACAGCTTTAAAATTGCTTTTTCTCTTTTGTAGATGAATCTTTGGGGATTAGTACTCTTCAAAGCTAATGCTCGACATTATTCTCAAAAATAAGCAAAAAGGAAAAAAAATAATAATAACATGTGATTAAAATAAAAAAATGCGTTTTTATAAGTGTAGTGAAAAGCAGAAAATAACTGTTTTATCATAAATAGGGAGAAAATTGAAATTTTAATCACATTCATAATATGTTTACATTTTAAATAAAAGTTTCCGAATTTTCTTTCTAATTATATTCAGTCTGATTTAATTTTCTTATCCAATTACTTTCACAACCATTCGCTGTACCGCCTTTCTTCTTTTCCCCCAAACTTTTAATAAAACAATTATTTTCTACTTTTTAACACCCTACTGAAGTCTGATTTTTTTTAAATAGTGTTATATTTTCTGACTTTAGTCTTAAATTTTTAATTTTGTACTTTGGGACCGTAAAATCAATTTTTTCCTTCATTTACTACTAGGTGGCGCCACGCGTATGGAATCAAAATGTAATTAAAATTAATCAATTAACTCATTATTGAATTATGAAATTATTAAATTTCTGTATTATCATCAAGAAACAACAGGTGTAAAAAAATTTTTTTAATGTGATACATTAATAAGTGAATGAAAATTTGATTGAAAAAGTGCATTTCTGCGAAACATGAAACAAGTCAGGTTAAATAAATGTATATTAAAATCTAATTTGGTTTCAAAACATATAAATCTAAACTTATCGCGGTTGAAATGTTGTACAAAACTTGAGTG
>BGPR01054716.1:0-10156 GCA_013235015.1 Araneus ventricosus
TGGCTGTTTAGTTGAGCTTTTATTTTTACTTTTTGATTTTTTAGTTTGAGAATTTTGCTTTTTGATTACATTTTTATCCTTAGATTTCTCACCATCATGCCTTTCTAACACTTTGACATTAGTCTGTTTTTTGTTTGTTACATGAGACACTTTTTTGTTTTTTATAAAATCATAACTCTTTTTTTTATAGATTCCTGCCAAAGAGAATTCTTTTTTTTGTGGTTTGCAAGAATCTTCTAGAAGTTTAAATTGTTTCTGAAACCTCTATTAGAAACAGATCTAAAATTACTTCTGAAACCTCTTCCAGAATTACTCCTTTGATTTGCACGAGAGCGATAAGGATGAAAGTTATTTGCACGAAAAGTTCTGTTGTAGTTTGGCCTAACATTACCCCTGTAGTAATTGCCACGGGTATAATGAAAACAATTATTGGCTTTGTGGTTTAACTTGCCACAAATTTGACATGGAGATTGTTGGTTACTTTGAACATTATTGGAGTTGGTTGCTGGAGCTTCTGTCAAACTATTCACACATAAATTTTGGGAAGATATAGCATTTACTTTTTCAGATAGTTCTAAAATTTGTTTATTCGTACTCAATTGTTGTGATAAAATCTGGTTTATACCAGAATCTGTGACGTTTATTTCTGCACCATCATCACTCAAAGCATTGTCAATGTTTTTAGCTATTGCCACAGCAGATTTGAAATTTTTGGGACCCAGTTTTTTAACTTCTACCCTAATATCTGGTCTTAATGCTTCAATAAATTTTGAAAGCTTTAATTTTTCTGTTAAGTTTATAATATTCTCTTCCTCACTGTTATTTGGATTAGAGAATTTATCAGTGGTAGAACTCACTTGCTCTGCCAAATCTGAAATAGATTGGCTGACTTTTTGTTTTAAATTGTTAAATTGTCTTTGAGCTTCTTCAAAATTTGGTTTTTTGCAAAATTTTTCTTCAAGCTTTTTTACCAAAGAATCAAAATGATCTAATTCCTCCAATTTTGGATTACTCACTAAGAATTTTAATGCTTCATCTTTTAAATTTAGTTTTAGAACTAGAATTTTTTTTAGCCTCACTCCATTTCTCAATCTTCGCTATCTCAATAAACTGTTTTATAAAAAAATCAAAGTTTTCATTACCACCTTTGAAAGGTGTGAGAGAAGAGATAAGACTTTGGGCCATTGTACTTTAAAATCTACTGACAGTTATGAAATATTATATCAGTTATAAAAATACCCAAATCATATACAAAATACTGAAATACACAAATTGAAATTTATAATACTATTAAATCATTTTCACAAAAATAATGCATTTTCCCTGAAGGAGACTGGAGCATTGAGCAAAAATATAAAATAATTTTAATACTCTGACATGTGCATCACTGTTAAATTTAAATTAGTTGGCAGTAAATTAAAATTTAATAAATAACCCATGAACTCAACCTTGAATTTGTATATTACAATTTTGCTTTTGAACACGGCACCAAATGTTAATAATTAAATAATAAATATTGGGGGACCCAAATATTAAGGGCATTAAATATATTGGATGGGACTGCTAGGGTATTTATAAAAAAATTGATGCAAGGTAGAAGCCCAGAAATAAAATTTAAATTATAATATATATTGAACAATTAATTAATTCTGGGTACAAAATCAAATTACACAATAATAAGCCATTCTTGCAATATTGAAATAATTCACCTACCTTTGCTGACCTGAAAACCCTAGCTACATAATTAAAAGTTCATTTTCATATAGTGGTAGTACAATGCTAAAAATAATTAAACAAAAACAATTTTATTAAATTTTAAATAATTTTTTATTTAACAATTATTGATATTGAAATTAATTACTGCCATATAAATTTAAATATATGCATAAAAATTGATGCACAGGAATGAACATTTATCAAACAAAACAAAAGATAAAAATTGTAGCTACACATTAGCACTGCAGGCCTAAGAATTATATTTCAGAACACAAAGTAAAAAAAAAAACAACCTAAATTAGATAGAGATGTAATCATCATTATTAACAAACACTTCTTGAATTGATGAATAGTATAAAATAAGTGAATTTTCTTTATATTCACTTAACAATGATATTTTGAAGTATGCAACTTGCACATTTTCTTCAGATTTGTATCATTCATTCAAAAATCGGAAAAGCTGAAGATGGGAAAAAAAATGTTGAGCAGGAATAGACGTTAAAAAGATGATCACGATCTCTGTGATTAAGAGTACACGTTATTACGATGAAAAATAATAATGCTGATGGTATTACTCATATTGTAGATCTTGTAAAAGGTGATGATCATTGAATATCAGCGTTCATGGATTGTTCCGGCATAAAGAAAGAAATGCTTTCCCTCACAAACAGCACCTTAATTCACAGATTGTTCCGGAATAGTGTTGTAGAAAAAAAACTTTCCATCTCATCTTTCAGAGCATTCATCACCGAGTTTTTTCATACTGCATCTTTTTAGGAATACCAATGAAGAATAAAAAAGAATCTTCAGCTTCATCCTCAAAATATATATATATTAACGGAAAAATACACGTAGATGCAAGAAAAGACAAGACCCCAGAGCCAACCGGCCCTGGGGGCCCGCAGCTGGAACAACACCAACCACTCGCTTACCCCATCACAAAAGAATTCAAAAAGTAACGGAAAACGATTCCAGATACAGACGCCTAAGACCTCATAGCGCCAAAAATCTACGCGAGCCAAGATGGCGAAGAAATAGTCCCGTTGCAATGTTTGAATTTAAAAATTAATAAAGTTGAAACCTTAATGGAAACAACAACAAAAGTTAAGACAAATAATAATTAAATCGAAAACAAAGTAAATAATTAAGTAAAATTTAGAAATTAAATGAAACGGCTAAAATTAACGTTTGAATTTCAAAATTATCCAAAGTTGCCACAAGAAAAGAAAGAAACTTTAGTGGCGAAGAATTAAAATTATTAAAAATACTGACAAAGCCGAAAAAATGATGTTAATGCAATATTTGCAATCTAACAGGGGCTATGGGGCTGCAGCCCCTCCCAGACTTAAACCAGAATTTTTGATTTTATTTAAAATCACTACGGCTGTTTATTCTCAATCTCCCTTTTTTCAAATAGTAAAAAACATTGAAGACAACATTGCTTTTTAGCCAAATAGGCTCGAAAATTTTCCCACTTTTGTAGTCATTCCACTCGTACTTGTAGCGTTGACGCGGTCGAAAACATTTTTTGGTCAGTTATTTCATTGTGTTTTTTTAATTAAATTATCGAAAGTATTGTAGCGTTCTTTATGATGCTTATTGTTAGGTGAATAAAGTCTAAAATTAAAGTGTTATGGCTTATATAAGCCATGAGGTTTGACGTTCGTCACAACGATACAAACTTTTTATGACCTCAACCCCCTCCAGACCCAAATCCTAGATTCGCCACTGTGTTAAGTGAATGGTCGGCTTAATACTGAACGGACATAATCACCGAAATCGAAATCATGAAGGTCGATGAATTTGCGTGCCATCATGTAAACAAAGCGCACGGAGGAGGGAGCGGTCTCAATGTACGGCGAAAATTAACAAACGAGGCGCTAATTGGTAAGGATGCGATGGAGGGTGACAGTGAAACCTACCGAATATTTCTCTTCTATTAAAGCGGAGGTTACTGAAGGTTTCGTGTGCATAACTAATTCCTAACCCACACGTCCAAAGTTTGGGAAGCAGTCTGAATGACGTCCCTCCGGACTGAAGGTTAAAACTGAACCTTTATCATAAAAGTGAGAAAAATAGTACCTTTATTGCATATCTTGAGCACTAATTATTCATTTCTTATTTTATGCTATTTATGTGCATGCAGGTAGGCCTTTTTTTTTAGGTATTGGCAGGAAAGAAAAGGCTGTTGACACCCCTGCTTTCTAGGAAAAGTTTCGCCCTTAATAGGAACCGAGAAATAATACCAGAGAGAGAAAATTTGCGAATTTTAGGGAAAGTGGGAATAAAATAAATAATAAAACAAATTTAAGGTATAAGCTTTTATTCAAAATGCACTTTAAATGAGAAAGTACGTTTACACATTATAATTTCGTCAAAATGAACTCAAAAGTAAAAAATAATTTTTCCGATTACAATAAAATGCATGGTTCGAATAAAAGTATGGGCGCCTTATATAGCACCTTATATTTTGTGTATATTTCCTTAAACAAATGGAATATTCCTAGAAGGTAAAGACGCCCACGCCTTTATTCGAACCATGCATTTTACTGTAATCAGAAAAAATAATTTTATACTTTTGAGTTCATTTTGACGAAATTATAATGTGTAAACGTACTTTCTCATTTAAAGTGCATTTTGAATAAAAGCTTATACCTTAACTTTTTTATTTATTTATTTTAGTTTCTACTTTTTAGTGACGGCTGACACGAATACACACGACATGTTAGGCATAGTAAACCAAATTCAATTATTGAATTCTCCAATATAAAACACATATTAAAATTATTATATAGGTATGTACAATTACATTTTTTAAATGATTTAATGCATTAACTTTCTGCAATATAAATCCGTGATATATTACGTGATAACTTGCAATTATTATCAACAATGTAATAGGGAAAAAAAGAGAATCGATCTACACAACTTTCTCTTTTTGCTTTGAGTGTGAAACGTTTGGCGGACACGAAGTAAAAAAAAAATTCTACTTTTTTTTATTGACGATTTCTAATAGAAATTAAACCCAAGACGCGTAGAAACACGTACGTTATTCATCGGTGCAGCGCCGGGTGTTGTTACGACCCTACGTAACGTGAGGTTACCACCTTCCAAACTTTATCGCTCAAATATAGGGCTAAAATTTTAATATCATTTAGTTAGGTTTAAAATAGGTATAGATTGCATTTTTTTGCATAATATTGTATTGTCATCGGAAACCCACCACTGTAAATTTCAAGGCTGAAGATCGATTGGAAGTGGGTAAGGAATCGATCTCAAGATATGAGGACAAGAAACTCAAGTTGAATAAAGCTTATAAAAAGACGTATAACTAAGCTTTGCCTCGTACAAAAATATGCTTTGGTGCATAATATACTTTATGCTTCGTTATATGAAAAAGAAAAACCCAAGCGTTGGGTTTTTAAATAATCTGACTGATATACTAAAAGAACTTTCTTTTTGATAGATGATATTTTTCTTATAAGAATTCTAACAAAGCTTTTATATTATTTATTCTTTGCATAGAATAATAGAAATTCATTGAAGAAATTTAATATTTCAACATGTCAAACAGCATTATTAAAAATCTTAATTCGTTCTACGTATCATAATAAATTTTATCACTTTTTATTCAACATCTGTAAGGACAGAATAAAAATTCTTTTATTTTCTAATATTTTATGTGCAAGGAATTCCCCCCCCCCGAAAAAGGTGCTATATTTTCGTAATTCAATATTTGTACGAATTACTTACCCTAATATTGGAAAATAAAGTAAATCTTTTGTAAACCGCATATTAATGCTCGCTGTTTATCTTTCAGAATTAGCTTTCCTTTTTCTAACAAATGTAGCTTGTTTCATAAAACTTTTCTTCAATTTCCAAAGAATTCCTGCAAAGTTTTCCAAGATTCTTTTTCTAAAACAGTAGCTTCAGTTTCATAAAATCCTAAAACGAAACTGATGCAAATAGAAGCAATGAAAATACGAATATGCTAGAACAACCGATTTCTCCGAGGAATTGAATATAATATGCTTACATCATCTACAGTATTGAAGAGAAACAGAATTTCTATACCTCAGACACAAAGCAGACGCGGAACACGTTTCAATAAAGCAACACGTGCTGGAATCATGATCATTCCAAATTATTCATCACACCATCGCTTGCCGAATTTAATTTACATCCACAAATCTTCTAACTTCCCTTTCTTCATGCTCACTCACAGAATCTGGCATTTCCGATTCCATAAATTTAAATGTGAATGCGAGATAAATATTTATTCGCTTTCAAAAACGCAGGAGCAGCTGCAATTAAAATCTGCAGCAAAGCATTCTGGGCGACTTTCTTTGTTCCTTGCAGAGGAATTCTGGGCAATGCGCGGGAAAACTCCCTCGCCGAAGAACGGAGGCTTGATTATTCTCGTTCGAAATTCCGCGGAGGCTCGTTTCGAAACCGAATAGCCGACGAATAAATGCAGTTACAAATGGCATTCTTGAGAATCGGCGCTTGGGATTTGGACTTGTCCCTTAAGAATGTTGACGGGACTGCACGCTGCAAGGCAAAGTGGTGCAATTACAGTTACACTAGAAACTGAATTAAGATTTCGAGGGGTTCCAGCGGCAACTTTTGATTGTTTCTTCGGAATTATAAAAGCGCTTTTAAAGCAAATAATCTATAGAATATATAGAACCAGTTATTTTCGCAATGACCGCCATGCCTAGTTGTCGCATCATGCCCTTTGTCTTGCAAAATGGGCAATAGATACCAAAATTAAATTGACTCGAAGCATTTTACAAGTATTACATGAATATTATTTAGTTCCATTATGCCAACAAATTATTTTTGTCTTGAAATTGTGTTAGTGAGATAAAAACGAAATTGACTTATATTTTAAAATTAAAATGTTATTTATTTTTCCTTTTTTCTGATATTCATTTTTCCATCTTAAATATAAACTGCTGATAAAATCTTACTTCATGAATAAAAATATCGAATTATTTTATTTTCTTGAAGTATTAAAAGTAGGGCATTTTCATTTTATTATTTACAGAGGCGAGTAAAAAAATTGCATCGCTGCAATAAGAGTTTTTAGCATGGAACAGAGTAACTACGCTGCATACAACCGTCATGAACTGCTGTAAGTAATAGAAAAAGAAAATGGCAGCACAGCGGTAATTGCAAACAAAACATATTTAAATGAAGCTTGCAATGTGCAGATGTGTTCAAAAACAAATTGCATCTCATACTGCAATTAGTATTTGGCGAGGAAAACTGTAATTATTATTTGCATGAACTGCTGCGAATAACAGAAAAAAAAATCTGCACAGTTGGAATTACAAAGCATATATATATATATTTTTAATTTTATTTCTCCCGCGGTATGTTTATAGCCCTGCACGGCTGATGCAATCACTGGCAATGTGCCGTTAAACATGTTTTTTTGGGGGGAGAGGGGGGTTACAGCACATAGCATTGGCAATATGTGTGCATGTTTTGAGGAATTTTTTCGTAGAAAACGAGGATGACTCAATTTTATGCATACTTCTTTATTTATTAGAGTAGAAAGCGTAAGAAGTAGCTTAACTGGATTCGATTTTCAGTATGGACGATTTTTAAATAGGACCGAAGCAGTAACGAAAAAAACTGAAGTCTAGAAGAATTTTAATTTAAAAATATAAAGTAGTTTTCTTCTAAAAAAGTGAAGCAAAATTACTCTAGATGTAAATTAACATTTATTGATAGAATCGTTGTTAATGCTAACAGAAAAATAAGTTTTGAGAAACTGATAAAATTAGCTATATATATTTAATAATTCTGAGCTTATTTAATTCTATTCATTCACTCTTGTCATCGCGAAGTTTGATGAAGACTATTCTGTAACCATTATACTGCTGTGTGTAACTATTGTGTCAAAGAGATTGATAATTAAGTTACGTAGTATTACGAAATACTTGTTTCATGATTTTATCCCGACGTTTACACGAAAAATCTACGACGCGGACACGAACTGCGCCTTTCTTATGTTTGATTTAGAGTAGCTTTTGATGGCGCCATCTGTTGACAGTACATAGAATTACATTTCGCATATTTGCAGTAAAACATTATTTACTACAAATGTTCATATTTCCCGTAATATTCAAATCTTTGAATTCAAATTTTAATAAAATGTTTCTTTTACTTTTTGTCAAGTATTCTGTAAGTTTCGTACAATTCAAAAGAAAACTCTGCGTGTTATAATCAAAAAACATGCAGAGTTTGAAATTTTCAATTTAATACCGATTTTTACTTACATTCTGATAGATATTTTTATTGAATCACTTTGGGTCCTAGTAATACTCCTCAAGATCTTTAAAATGACACCAAAATCAACCTCCTAGCTAAACGCGTTTTCGCGCTACACTTTTTTATAACCTTACATAAAGCTAATTCATAACAATCACGCGCATGCGCCTACGTTGGTACGATGACGTCACAGGCAAAACAAATACTATGTGACAAACTCTTACAGATATGATCTATCCGTTGTGGGGGTCAACCATTCTTTTCGCATCATTAGTCTCGTAGTTATTAGAGATTCAATTCTGATTGTATTTTGTCGCACAAGAGAGTTCGACCGACTATCATTGTAATGAGTGGAAAGACGATTTCACGTCAAAAAAAGCGAGGGGTTTTTTCCCTCGATTTTCTCATATATTTCTACAATACAGCGCAGTTTGTGTAAACTTCGAAGAATAGTGAATAGAATCGAGTATGCATTTTACAGACCTATTGCATACCGAAATGGATACAGATCTACAGCTTCGATGTTATGACCATAAACAAAATCTCGTCTTTCTAACTTATTGTGTTATGGAGTTATCGCATTGGCATACACATGGTCAGAAAATTAAACAGACAATCCACCTATAGATAAGGTTGCTATAATTGCCAAGCATTGATACAGGACGTTTGAGTGCTAAGTGAATTAAACATGAAAAAGTGGGTAGGTAATGGTTTATTTTACTCTGATAAAAAAAAAGCAATAAAGTCCAAACAATCTAATAAAATGAACATATAGAATAATAAGAAAGATGCCAGGCTAATCCTTTTTAGCTCAATCATATTTTTAAATTGATTTTCCTTTCTTAATTATATCATTTTTTTCTTTCACATAATTATAAAATTAGGCTCAAGTCATTTTAAAACTATAATGACAAATCAAAATTGCTTCATTTATCTGAATTGACAACCTGTTTCTTTTATCTGTTCATTGAGTTGACGTTAGGGTAAATGTTCTCTTCACATTTGCATTTTGGGCTGGAATGGCAAATACGTATTCGTATAACTTTGTTGTATCTGATCAATACAAGAGAGAAAACGGGACAAATAGTAATACGAGAAGTAGTAGTATAGTAGTGAAATACGGTGACAGTTCCGTATATACGGGACTTATGGAAACTCTACATATACAAAAACTTGGTTTAAACTCTATAACAGATCTATTATTCTAGCAATAAATCCATATGCCAAATTTCCTCTCTCTAGCTCATTACTTTTCAATGTTATGATTTCCAAATTTACACGGGTGGAAGATAGATTTATCCTTGGCTAATTGCGCCCAAAATTTGTTAGAGATATACAATTTTGATGTAAAGATCGGATACCAAATTTGATCGGTCTAGCTTTTTATGTTTTTAAGTTACCTTATTCACAGATTGGCAGACATAGTACCAAAAATGATATTTCCCGACTCTGAGATATCTAAAAAGTAGAGATTCGTCAAAATTTCGTGGTCGAATCTTTCATCGGTGATAATGTTTCTCTTTTTATACTTCATACACAAGAAAGTAAAAGGAAATGAGAAACAGATCTACAAAAAAATCAGCGAGTATATATTGAGAAGTTTTTTGGACAAAATTTAATATATCTGAAACTCATGCCGGCTGTCCCATCTACCAAAGAAAATAAACCGTTCTGTCTCCTTCAACCAAAATCCACATGCATAGTCTCAAGAAAACTATGTCGAAAGCATTTAGTTCAGAAAGATAGTTGTGTATTAAATTCTACATATGCCATCCCATGTATATTTAAACTCTGATCGATTCTGATTACTTGCTTCGTGTGATTCTGGCATCAAATGATGTAAGGTACTCACTTTAATTTAATTGTATTTCTGTTTAAAAGTGAATTCTATATATGAAGCCTAATTCTCGAAAGTCGTTATTTCACTTCTTTTATTTTAACGTATTTCATGTTTGAAAAGATGAAATGACACCAGTTGAATGGACTTAGGACCATGTTCACAGACAGAACAGAGACCCGTGTCTGATGCCATTACGACAACTGTACAGGTGAGTGGACGTGGGACTGTGTTCACAGACAGAACACCGCCCCGCGTCTGATGCCATTACGATAACTGTACCGGCTGAGTGGACATGGGACTGTGTTCACAGACAGAACG
>BGPR01054717.1:0-10156 GCA_013235015.1 Araneus ventricosus
ATTTCCTTTACTTTTTCATTCATCAAAGGATTGGAAATATAGTGAAGATATTCTACTTTGAACCTTATGAAGAATCTTCATTGTATTTCCTTCACTTTTTCATTTATCAAAGGATTGGAAGTATAGTGAAGATGTTCTACTTTGAACCTTATGACGAATCTTCACTATATTTCTTCACTTTTTCATTCCTCAAAGGATTGAAAGTATAGTGAAGGAAATATAGTGAAGAATGTTCTACTTTGAACCTTATGACGAATCTTCACTATATTTCCTTCACTTTTTCATTCCTCAAAGGATTGGAAGTATAGTGAAGATGTTCTACTTTGAACCTTATGACGAATCTTCACTATATTTCTTCACTTTTTCATTCCTCAAAGGATTGAAAGTATAGTGAAGGAAATACAGTAAAGAATGTTCTACTTTGAACCATATGACGAATCTTCACTATATTTCCTTTACTTTTTCATTCATCAAAGGATTGGAAATATAGTGAAGATATTCTACTTTGAACCTTATGAAGAATCTACACTGTATTTCCTTCAGTTTTTCATTTATCAAAGGATTGGAAGTATAGTGTAGGAAATATAGAGAAAATGTTCTACTTTGCACCTTGTGACGAATCGTCAAATCTTGGAGGCTCTTTCTCGCCGTCTTAAAATTAGCAAGGCAAAAGTAACTGTTTGTAATCTCTGTTACTTTGATGGTAAAAGCTATCTCATGGATTTTCCCAAAGTAAGGAACAGGAAGGGAAATCAGTTTAGATTTTATTCATTTCGATTCTTTTGAGTGAAGAAACTACTTCATTATAACTTTCACGTGTTCTTCAGAAGTAGCCTTTGTCAAATTATTACAATTGGTGCTAATATAAATGCGAGATGCAAAACATTGTACACACTTATGAACAAATAACCGAAAGTGAAGATCCGAAATTGTGATTGCAACCATATCCACAAAATTTGCTCAGCTATTGAAATGATGCACAGAAGCAAACAATGCAATTAAACCCGAATTTCCTTAAAATCTAACTCATTTTCAGAGTCGATGTTACTCTCGACTACAATGAGTTCTGAATGAGAGTACTACAAGCATTTCTTTTATTTAGTGTAAATCAGATTTCCCAGATTTTTAATATAAACACAACTACCAACGGAACCACAATCACTTTCGATATTAACAGTATACAGCGGGATGCATCATGACGGATTTTATCTTTGCCATCCAGTTGCTTGAAACTTGATACCTGTTTTTAATTTAATTCAAATCAATGCGAACATTCAACAGAACAGACCGGGGGCGAACTGAAGGAGTCATGCAAAGTCACCGACAAATGAATATCAATATCAAGAGAATCATATCCATAAGGCTCACTTACAACAAAAGGAGTGTGTCTTTTTTACTTTCTCGTGTATGAAGTATACAAAGAGAAAGTTTTGTAATCGTCAAAAAATTCAAACTCGAGAGAGAGAGAGAGAGAGAGAGAGAGAGAGAGATTTTGATTAATCTCCACGTTTTAGATCTCCCTGAGTCCAAAACACACAATTTTAGAATTATGTCTGCGTGTCTGTGAAAACGATAACTCAAAAATGGTTTGAGCTAGAGGAATGATATATGTAATGAGGAATGAAGTATGTGATCTTTACACATAATTTGTAGATTTCCATCAAATTTTGGACAAATCCGTCAACTCGTTGACTGTCTGTCGATCTGTATAATCGCATGCTTCTGAACACGATAACTCCTAAACGCAATGATTTAGATAAAAGAAATTTGGTATGTGATCTTCTAACCCTAATTGTAGATCTGTGTTCAATTTTCGTTCCATTCGGTTAAAAAATGCGTTCAAATTCAATATTCTATTTTCTTTACCTTACAAGGCCATATTGCGTATTGGCGCTACTCGTAACTTTCGTAATCACGGGCTACTACTAATATCCTCCTTTTGCTTTGGAGCCCGCCGAGGGAAACTCGTGGATAGTCGTGGCATTCTGGGCCGCAGAAGGTTCGCAATTTTTATCTGCGCTGGGGTGGGGAGGAAAATGCCACTTTTATGGGAAGTACAAGAGAAAGTTTTGGGAGAGATCACTCCCACTACTTGGCAGTTATTTTTGGCCGATGTAATAGCAGAAATAAGATCCAAATAACAACAGAAATCTTAGATATCACTTTTGTTTCCGTGTTACTCTCACAGCGGCTCGGTCATTCAATATTTCCGGAACGCCTAAGCATGAAGAGGATTTTCATCTTATTGTTATCGTAAAGTGACGTTTAGCTCAGACTTCTCTAGAACTCTCTAAAAATATTAGTTGCAGTTTTATCATTATGATTTGGTCAATTGATCCAATAAAACTAACCAACCAAAACGGTACTGAAATCTTTCGTTTGAAATAGGTTTTAAGGAATATAAAGGGATTCTACGCTCTTGACACTCAGCTATTCGAACAATAATCTATAAACAAAACTCAACTACATATAATTTTACGTAGATTCTTAAAATTTGGAGCCCACTTAGAAAGCTGCCAAGAGTCCTGGTCTGTGCCTGTGAGATGCTGCTTTAGAATCCTTGGTAAAGCTTACAAGCTAAATATAAAACATTCACATTATTCGTTGGAAATGTTCAGACATTATAAGAGAGGAGAAAATGAATTAATTTATATTAAAATATGAATCAATTTATTAAATAACTGAGCATTATTTTCCCTTTGTCTTAAAGTCAAGATTTCAAATTTTTGGAATGGTTTCTTTTTCTACACTCAGCTTTCAAAATATTCCCTTGGTAGCTCAGAACTTTTCAGTACTCTTTGCAGATATAGTGGCTTAGCTGACGTTTCAATCCTTCGGGTATTTCTCATCTCCCTGGACGTTTTTCGCCACTCCTGTCGGGACGGCTCTCCGCGAAACGATCCAACAAACAAAGAGTGAAGAGTTTGAAAACTTTTCCACCTTAAAGTTGGGAAGAGAAAAGATAAATGCCACCAAATGATCGTGGATGTCTGAGAAAATGGGCAGCTTCTCAGTACTTAGAACTGACAGCTTTACGACCGCTAAATAATGATTTCCTGATAGATACCTTCGCGGGACATAAACTGCATTCCTCGATATCCTGTTTTGAGGCTAGGCCAACAAGGAGCAATAGAAAAGAGTGTAAAACAAACAGCTGACATTGTTGTTTCAGTCTGTATTTTCTTTAAACAGGGTGATCTAGAAGTGAGGACAGATGTTAAAAAACAATAATAAGCAAACGAATGAAGATAGAAAGATGCAGTTTGCAGAGAAAGAATGAAAGCGAAGCGAGATAAATATATTAGCCGCGAAACCAAAAATTATTGGCAATGTAGTGTTGCGAATTAGGGGGACATATAACCAAAAAATGGCCAAAATATAAAATTTTATTTTATCGGCTTATTTTGTTGATCTTATCTTTCTACTTATTGTTTCAAAATTCCAAATTTGTACCTTTAATATCATAAAAGTTATTTAGTTTTTTATTTACGATGATCAATGATGAACATGCGCAAATGACAACTTTAGCCGGCTTTTTCTCCATGTCGGACTTTTCTTCACTTTCATGTTTTCAAAATGCTAAGGTTTTTTTCCTTTTTTGAATAGAGCTCTCAAATATTTTGAACTTCTTTATTGTTATGCATATGATAAAATTGTACATAAGCATTCAGTTACTAAGTTTTTTTATATACAAATATAAATTGAGTTAGTGCTAAATTTTCTCATTTTTCGCCACATAAAACAGTAAAATATGTATATTTAAGGGAATTTTAGATGCACCTTAAAATCCATGCACAATTTTTGAGTAATATACTTCAGTGAATCTGAAAATAAAATTTGAAGCAGAAATATTCATATTTGATAAAGTAGTAGGGAATTTAAAAAATTGAATTTTTCTTTAAAAAACTAAATTTCAACGTAATATGCAGATCAAAATGAATTTTTTTCTCGTTAAGATGGCCTTATATGAATGTTAAGTCTTAATTGTATGAAAACTGTTTCAATAATACTTCAAATAAAAAAAATTTTTCAGAAGGTAATGTGTCCCCTTAAAACGTGAAAAGAAGTTGGTGGCGCTTTATATATTCTTATTCCCATGCATATATTCTCGTATTCTTCCTTTGTAGAGAATTTTTTAAATATCATCGTCGAATAAACATGTGTTTGTGACCTCTCGAATATTTCCGTCCTTTAACGAGATGAAGTAACATGATAAGCAGACTATTTGCGAGCCGCCATTCCCTAGCACATAATTTATAACGTAAACAAGCAGATGACTCTGTAATTGGTGGAATGATGAACTTTATGCGTTGATACTGTTAGATTGCAAATATGCAATTGCATCCTTTTCGGCTTTGCTAGAACTTTTTAAATAATTTATATTTTCACCACCAAAATTTCTTTCTTGTCTTGTGGCAACTTTTAACTTCTCAACGGATTTTTTAAAGTTTTATTTAATTTCTCAATAAATCATTTTCCTTTTTGCAATAATCAACTTAATTATCAATAGCTTTAACTTTTATGCAATTTGTTTTAATGGTTTGATGCTTATTAAATTGTTAATCACCTTTTTTATACCGAACTATATGCTCGTCATTTTAACGGCGGAAGTTATTAGGTATAATCTGGTCCGTGCGTTCCCTGACTGGGAGATTTTTCTTTGCGTAGTGTATATTGACTTACGACACAGAGCTACGAGGTCGTGCGCCTGGAGGTCCGGGTTCCGGTGATTTTTCATTCGGTTCTCGTCCTCGCAGGCGTATAGACGGATGGAAGAGAAGATTACTTTTTTTTTACGTAAAGGCAACGACTGTGAGATGACACTACTCAGCCTTGAGAGATACATAAAGATGATGGTGCGAGCATCGATGAATTGTGCAAACTACTGTTTATTGTAGAATGACTTCAGAACAACTGCGGACATATGAGTGGAAAGTAGGTCTAAAGGTATTTCATAGCTGTCCTAAGAACTCACAAATGAATTTTAAAAGTATGAGACTGCATTACGACTATGACCAAACATAAAATCTGTTCTAAAATGAACGTTTACTTTCATCGAATTTTGGCCTGAACTATTTTGCAGGATTTTTCTTCAGCTTCGTCAAATGATTCAAGAACTAGTTTTCTCATCTCATCGATGATATCATGGGATCTCGAACGATTGTTTTTTATTTTTAATGCATTATAAGGTGTTCCATTCTTTAAAAACTCTAATGAATAGAGTGATTCTTTGAAGAACTGTATTTGGATTATTAATAGAGCTACTGTGTAAATCTAAAAGTCTGCAGCAAAGTGTAATATATATATATATATTGTAAAATTCTAGAGATCTCTGTCATGCTATGTACATCGCAAAACTCATTTGTGCTATTGTAAATATTATATTGTAAAATAATCTAGACAAAATTTTCGGTTAAAAGTTGGCAATTAACTTCTTAAATTTGTAAATGAAAATATATTAGTCAGGAATTTAGATCTCTTGTCTTTTTTCTCTATTAGTATAATATTGCAATGAAAGTGTTTTCAGGAATGTCTACCACTATCGGCCATGTCTTCCAGATAGTGTAGAAGAGGTGGGTAATCTCATAAAGTGTTAATATATAATTTGTATCATATATTGGTATCTTTTCTTTTTTCTCTTCTTCGCAGCATTTAACATTTATTTGCAATTTATCAGAGACGTTTGTAAATTTTTTTACTATAACGTCCTCCATGGTGTAGGGCAGCTATTAGACAAGGAATCACAGTTTCACAGTATTAAAGCAAACTTTCGGTTGGTATTATGTGGTTATCAATTGAAAATAGTTGTTTGAATGAAAACAATCAATAAACTGAAGTGGATATCGATAACATTCGTATTCAGATTAGAAATATGAAATTATCAGGCATACTATCTGCTTGACAAAATTTCTTCCCATAGTCATTAAGCGCGCGCTGGGAACAGCAAAAATTCCACTTTGGACCCAATTGACTTCGTTGAGGCCTACTAATCACTGTTTTTCGGTCGTACACACTAATTAGGACTTGAATCTCCGAATATTCAAAATGTACCGTTAGACGTATTTAAAAGTTGTTAAAGATGAATAAATTCCTGTTTTATTCATCTTCAGAAGTTAAATTTTCTCCGCTTTCCCTCAGAAACAAAACTGCTGTAACTCAGGTATTTCTTGATATCGAACGCTGAATTTAGAATATTTTTTCGCCAGTTGTTGCTTTAAAATTTCTTCTTACCGGAAAGTATCATTCCCATTTATTGAAGCAATCATAGAATGTAATATCCTATCTCTCACCTTTAATAAAGCTTATTGCATGTTGAAATTACTATTTCTTTTGGCTACAAACGTTTTCATTCAGTTAGAAGGTAATCAATAAAATTAATTGAAGCCTTAATCAAAGAAACAAAAAATGAGAAGGCTGGTAATTAATTAATGAGATATCAAATTTGAGACACCTCATAATAACTTGGAAAATTTAGAATTATCCAGACAAAGGGGCAGCCTGGTGTTTTTAATTTCCTTTATACTAAGTCTCAGAGTAGCCTCACAAGAAAAAAAAAATCAGACGACTTAATCATATTCTTGAAAAATTAGATGGCTGGAATCTCAAATCCTGCTAATTATATCTTCACGCTCTGTAAAGATATAATCCATTAATAATATGTTTAATAACTTTTCGAAAATTTTTTCGGAAATTTTGGTTATATTAAAAAATTATATTACCTACGAATTAAGAATATTTGAACTCTGTCTGCATATTTTAGAGGAATTGATTGATCTTAATCTTTTCTTGACTGAACCGTAGTAGTTAATGGTAATGGCTTCGAAATAAATTGCTCTCAAAGTAAATAGTGAAATAGTAGTTTACGTATAATTTTTTATCGTACACTTAACACGTATCATAAAATTAATCTTTAAATAAAAAAAAATTTAAGACAAACAAGCTTCATAATATTTCATTATTTATGAGACTTAATTTTACGAACAATCTATTACGCTGGTTAAAAATTGTTTTTATTCAAATATTGTTAAAAAAATCCATTATGCAGTAAAACCCGTTTATAACGATACTGTAGGGACTTAGAAAAAAAAATATTTTTGCGGACAGGTTATCGTTGTAGACAGTTTGAGCATCCAATATTTATGTAAGCGTGAATGTACCAATATACGAACTAATTTTATAGCGCTTAATGATTCATTTTGCAAATTCTCGCTGAAATGAAATTATATTTTATAAACTTTAAATTTAAAAAATTTATTTTGAACTGAAAGTGAAAATTTTAGTTAACATGTTTACTAACAATGAAAGTATACATAAAAGGGAGATGTAAGCATAATTTTATTTCATAATAATTCCAATGTTTTATGTAATGTTTTAAAATACACATGTTTTTATTCCTATCCAGTGTAGCTTCAAGACTTTAACACATCAGACAGCAAGGAAAAAGTGGTCCATCCGAAGCGCTAAAGCAGGCCATTCATATCTCTTCCAAAACGAAATTTTTGGAACACGGGAAGGAAAAAGCAATCGTCAGTTTTGAAAACCGATGGAAACTGGCATAGCGGAATGGCAATGCTGGAATTCAAACGAACTAAAAATCCGACACTTCATGCGCCGATTCCAATTTGGGGCCTCGATGGGAGGGTAGCGGCACATCAAAGAATTTGCCTACATTGAGACCTCGCGACGAAGGTAGAAATGAAACTCGAAATCTCCCGCGCAGGGGAAGAGGATGGAGGGCGGGTAGAATTCTGCGACTTTGAACCTTGTCTCAAAACAAACTTTGGAACATCCGTGAATGACGTGTCTTATTTTTCGACTTGAATGGATGAAAAAAAAGTCTTGGGATAAATGGAATGGAGTACAGATGAATGCCCAGCTTGACTTTGAAGGAATGGGTTTGACAGTGTCTTGCCGGAGAAAGGCAATACATATCTGAGCACGTTTCAATTCCCCTGATATCTCACCTTCTTGAAGAATCGGTTATTCTGATTTCAGCTGCAGAGCTATGCAATGGCGTTATGCTGGAACCATACTGGACCATAGGTGGCGTTTCTAAAAGGAAACCAGCGGGAGTGTTCTCCCCTAAACTTTCTCGTATACTTCCCCCAAAAGGTGCCGTTTCTACTTCCCCCGCGTGGCTAAAAAAATTCGAACCTACTGTTATCCAGAATCCAATGACTCTCAGGAGGTTTTTCATTATAGTGATTGAAAAATATCTAGGAAAAGAATCAAATTCAAAGCGATGCCTGCCGATTAAAACGCATATCTGTCGCTCACTGCTAGGTTTCACTCTTGCCGTCTCAAGGACATTGACTCTACAAGGCAGCCCCGCTTTTGAGATCTCGCGATCTCTTTTCGCAGTTCGTCTCAAGGACAAACTGACGTAATCGCTCCTTTCGCGAGCACAGACGTATGCATGCGTATGGAGACAGCGAATTGGTTTCAAAGATAAATTATACAGACCGACAGACAGTCAACCCCTTTGACGGATTTGGCCCAAAATTTTATACGGGCCTACATTTATGACGATAAAACTGTGTACCAAATTTTATGCATCTAGCTATTCAAGTTTTTGAGTTATAGTGTTCGCATGACTTCGGACATACAGATTGAACAAGGCTTCCCGTTGATGGATTTTGTCCAAAATTTGATAGAAACACAAACTATGTGCTTAAAGACCACATGCAAATTTCATCCCGTGGCGCTCTAATAGTTTTCAGTAATCATTTCACGAACATGCAGACACTGGTATAATTCCAAAATTGTGTTTTTTTCGGACTCAGGAGGTCTAAAACGTGGAATCCGTCAAAATCTCGAGTTCAGGTACGACGGTACAGTACTTTCTCTTTGTATACTTCGTATAGAAAGTAAAAAACCAAGAACATTGTTCTCACCAGCTTGGGTGAAAATTGAAATTATCATTATAAACGACGAACCTAAAAGTGATTATCCTTTCTTGAAGCGGAGTTCGAAATATAATAAATACAAGTTTGACCTCGACAAGATGAAATATCGTTATAGGCAGTATCTGTATACACAGGTTTCTCTATATTGTTACAAAGATGCTGGAGTCTGCCTCGCTAAGTCCCTGTAGCTGGGGAGGGAGTTTTATGAGGTAAACATGTAGTGACGGGCAGCGTCCGTCCGGATCCCAATGACCTTGGCGACGGAGCAGCGATCATTTTGGCGACATGACGACAAATCGATAATTCAGAAAATGCGCCCTTTTCTCGATATCTCTATTAGGAAAGGAAATGCGCTTGAGAATATACGAGAAACTCCATGTGACGCCACGGCCTGTCGGCGGAGGAAATATGTATTGCGGATCAGAGAGGAGTGTAGTGTTGAACGATCCACTGGAAGGACTTTAGGTTTCGTCTGCGATTGTGCGAGCTAGGGAAGCTGGTGGTAGGCATGTGAAAGTGCTATTGTCGTTATTACTTGTTACGGCTGTTTGTGTTGCTAAAATATCCGAAGTGCTGAACTGCTTTATTGCAGATTGTTGTCTGTTCACGTTGCTAATCTGCGCAAGATCTATTATTTCCTGTTACCTGTACTACGTGTTTTTCCTGCATATTTGTGAATAAACCTTCATTCTTCATTATCCTGCGTGTTGGACATTTTACACCATATAGAATAATTTTAAAAAATTGAAGTATTTTCCAAGTTGATTTTTCAATTTTAATTTTTTTTGCTAACAAATAATGGTTTGAGCGAGGGAGAATTTATTTAACCTTTTAACAATAATAACTTTCAAAATAAATAACTTTCAAAACTGCATCATGATACTTTCTTACTAGATTTCAGAACAGAGAAATTTTTGGGAATGTCTCTATTATCCCTTTAAAGCGCCATTTTTTCTAGTAACGGTGTAATAAAATAGCTTTCGGATTGACGTTTATTGAAGAAAAAGGAGTTCATTTAGCAGCTTAATAGATGGCATTAATTTTTTTATTAGTGTTAATTAATAGTTAATTACCAGTTAAAACACAAAAGTTATGATTTAGAGATAAGAAATGGGAGAAAATCCAGTTTTTTTGTGTTTTCATCAAGCTTGATTAAAACTTACGCAGGCTATAAAACTGCATTTAAAAATTGATGAAGTTGGTGAGCAAGCATACTTACCACGACGCTTATAAAGAGGTTAAATGATGTA
>BGPR01054718.1:0-10155 GCA_013235015.1 Araneus ventricosus
CTGTTATTACTTCCGTTCAGTTACGTATTACTCTATAATCGACTTGCAATGAAAGTTCTGTTCTTGCCAATGATGAAATGAAAAATGTATATTAGCAGGTACGCAGATACACAAACATACCTCACGTAGAGAAGTCGCTGGCAATCACAAAGGGACAGAAATCTTGTTTTGCTTTGAAGAACTATCGTTTGAGGCGAGCTGACGAGAGTGGGGATTATTTTAGAAAGAAATTTAATATTGAAATTTTTAGTAAAGTAAAATTAGTTATAGATTTGGATTTTAACTACAACTCATGAAATAAAGCATAAACAGGTCAAATTAGTTAAGGCCAAATTAAAGTCTTACACCAGAGCTTTGTAAAAATTCCATATTCTCAAAATTTGGCCTTATAGGCATGTCGCGGGCAACCCTGATGACCACAGTGATGGGAGAGCTGTGGTGCGCACGAGGTGGAGGACTTGATTTCTCTGTCGGTCCTGAAGGTGGCTCCACCGGAACGAGTTTATCCATCGATGGATCATCAGTTTTTCCTCATACTTCGGCAGAAATTCAGAAGAATTTCATTATTAAAAATCATCACAGACTGAATTGCTTTGTATTAAAAGTATATTTCATCATTAAATTTATTCCAAACCAACTTATTATATGTATTAAGAATAGGACTAGAACAAATATATAATTATTCATTTTTTTTTGGTCATTTATCTAAAACGATAATAACTGTTTTGGAAAATGTACAGTATATTTTTCAACTTAAATAGCATTAATAATACAAAACATGTTTGAAACAATTTTTTATATGAAAATTATGAACAAAATATGTATGCAGGTTTAAATGGAGCAAAAGTTAAATTTGAAGAAATGTAACTTTCAGCGATCTTAACATAAAATAAAATATTCTAACAGTCAGACATGACGCAGGCTTGGAACAAAAGAAAACATCTGAACTTCAAAACAATGAATTGTACCAAACATATATAGATTATTATATAAAAAAGAAAATTAAGAATGATAAAATCTGATGCAAAAAAACTGAAATACGCGTTTTCGAGGAAATGTGTCATAATCCTCATTAGTATATAAATTCAATATATGAAAACATGAGGCAAATAAATTCACATGAAGTTTAATATAACGGATGGTTAACGAATTCAATATTAAAATTAAGTTCTAACATAAAATTATAATTATTTCACAATTTCAACAAAACAATTTTTTCCATAAACCGTTTTTCTTTCAACACATTTTCAATTCATAGATTGCAAAAATGCTCTGAAAACCAAAGAGTGGAATCGATTTTTCAAGCAAAACTTACAAGCAGTCTCCAAATGGATATTTTACAGCGTGGTGTCATGAAACTCTTTACACTCTGCACAATTTTCATAGCGTGATTACTACCCAAATTTCGCCGTGGAAGCATGCATTGAACTTCACTTCTTATTTGGAAAATCGTCATCTATATCGAATACCAGAGGGTGTTTAAAGTGTTCTGCTTGTTTGAAAATACTACATTTCTACCAGCCTTTGATTACCACGTAAACGAACGTGCATGCACTGTGCCATTAACACCATCATTTCTCGTGAGGATATAAATATTTTCAATTTTTAAGGAAATGAAAATAATTTCGATGTTACACACAATTTCGTCGCTGAGCAAACTTAATACAAATATCTCAGTTTTTGAAATTACAAAGAGGGATGAAAATATTCAATTTTTCGCTACCAATTAAAAATAAAAGAACTTTTTTAATGTTTTTTCTTTTTTGCATTTGGTAGGAATATGCGGACTCGTGTGCATATTGGATGTAAAAAAAAAATTCGAACTGGTCGTCATTAGTTTACTGAAAAAGAAAATTGAGTATTTCCACCTCTTTGAAATTTCAAAAAATTGAGGTAGGAGGTGTTGCTTTGTTAACCCTTTCGGTCCTAATATTCTCATCCAGAGATTCGATTTCATTCCTATTAGTAAAGTAAATTCCCCTTTTACTTGGGGTTTTATGTTTCAGTGTTCTTAGAAGTGGGGAAAATTATGATTAAAGAGCCTGGAAACACTCTCAGATTTATCGTATTGAACTAGCACACATTACAAATTTCAAATTGATCTATATGCTTAATTTGCAATAAAGGTACAACTAACATTTACGCCATACATAGTTTAAAATAGTTCTTATTAAGTAATCATGTATCTTTTTTTAAAATCAGATCTAAGAACTTTTGAATAAAATCTTTCGTGGAATAAGTTGTCCCAATCTTGTTGCTGGTGGAGTTAACGTATCCTATCAGTGATGAAATTACTACAATATTATTGTTAAAAGCTGTGAAAGTTGTTTTTCCTGACATGGTAATCTTATGGCAAGAGAGTTTTACAGGAATAGTCCCCGATCGATCCTAGTATCTGTTTTACCCCACAAAATTATCGGTTTTGACTAGTGCAGAGGTCATAAGAAGTAAAATAGAACAGCGCAATTATGGGGTGTTAAATTCTTATTCGTTCATAAATTGTTATAAATCCATAATAAATGTATAATAAAAGCTGGACTAAAAATAGTTTCAAGTGTAATGATTTTTAAGTAAGGATAGCTTAAAATCATGCGAACATTGGAGAGTTGACGTCATAAAACAAATGAAAGCCTTCACAGACGAAGTGAGAACTTAACAACTATGACGATTCTTTTTTTCTTCCCTAGTGGAGAATAATTCAAATATTTATCCACTAGAGAAAGAAAGAATTAATAACACAAAATCAAGTATCCTGTTTTAACCCACTCTCCCTATATACACTATATACTTAAAAGTATCAGGCACATTAAGATTTTCATTTTTTTAAAATTTCTCAGGAAAGATTACTTATTCACCTTTAAACTTCGACTATAAAGAATGGACTGTAAGTAACATTTTACATTGAAGGAATTCGGTCCCTGAAGGCACTGAGAGACAAGTCTAAACTCATGAAGATAAAACAAATTTGGCCCATCCCGGTTCAAATAATACAGATAACAAAGATGAAACTTTCAAATGGTTATTTTGATCAATATAATATTTACAATTGTCTAAACTCTTTACAAATATTTGGGAAGATATAAGGTTTTCTTAAAAAATTCCAAATTTTCTCAACCCTCAATTTCAATTGCTTATAACATGCAGTTTTTTATATTATACTGAAAACTTACAGAAAAAAATGGCAATATATTGCTTTTTTGAAAAGTATTTTAGCAGAAAAAATTTGGATTTTTTTTAATATTACAATTAATCTATAATTATTTTAGTAAATAATGATTTACTACGCACATATAAAACATAGCTATAATTTTCTTTTACAAGGTATTTCCAAATCAACATAAAGACAACTTATATATATAAGAAAATTAAGTTCAATATCATTAGTATTGAGAAAAAATATCGGCATTCATAACAGAGCAGAATTTTAGCTCCCTATCAAGAGGAAAGCTAAAAAGATGAGGTGTTATACCTAAATTTATATTTTAAAACTTATATCTGAATAGTTATATTAGATTGTATAATTGGTTAGAATATATGAATACCCTTGAACACTTATCATTTACGTGCATAACTTAGAATTCAGAGACACTGTAGATAACAAATTTGATTAATTTAATTATATTATTTACATGATTATTATCAATTTTCATATTTTACAATTTCACTGTCAGAGATATTTTTAAATATACTTCTTTTTTTGTCCAAACAATTTTTTTATCTAACTAATTTTCTTTCTTAAATTATTTTAATAATTCTACAAATATATATTTTTTATTCGTTACAAATATTACTAGTGTTCATGGGAATTCAGAAAATTTTAACCTCTATAAAATTCAATAGAACTATTCAAAGATATAAGTTTTAAAAATATCAATTTGTATACAACCCCTCATATTTTAGCCTCTTTTCGACAAGAGCTAAAATCCTGCTCATTGTAATGCCGATTTCTTTGTGAATACTAATTATATTGAACTGAATTTTTTTATATAAGTTGCCCTATATATCTGGCTTTAAAGTTGTGGAAAAACGTTACGCTATGTTTTGCGCTCGAGCAGTAGAAAATTATTTAATACAAATGTTCATATTTCCTGTAATATTCAAAAAGGATTTTCTTTTTTTTCCAAAATGCTTCTCTAACATATTATCATTTTTTTGTAAGTTTCGTATAAAATAACAGAAAACTCTGTATGTTATAAGCAAAAAATAGGCGGGAAAATTTGGGATTTTTAAAGAAAACATTTATATCTTCCCAAATATTTGTGCTGAGTTTAGGCTTTTGTGTTTTAATTTCGTTTTCGAAATAACGCCATGCGCGTACTGCTAGTGATATATAAAACCTACTTGTTGCATCAATAAAAGAAATAATTTTATTTTGCATTGTACGTAATTTTATTTCTTAAGAAAACGAAACTATGATGTATTTCTTACTTTGCCGGTTTGTCATTTCACATTTCATCGAAGGCCTAGGCAATGTGGGAAATGTTAATCGTTTCATACATTGCGTCCAGTTTTCAGCATTCTATAAAATGCCTAGATATTCTAAAGAATGCCGGATTTCATACACTGCCGGTAATACGTATAGAATTTAAAAAAAACCTAAAGGACCGCGGTGGGCTAATGGTAAGGTCTCGACATCGCGGAGGGAGGGTTCCAGATTTGAAATCCTATTTCTTGGAAGAATCGTCGTGTAAGTGGATCTGGTATTTAAATCTCTCGGGCTCAAATGTCCTCTCAATGGTGTTGTGCAGAATTTGGAGAATTGAACGGGATCAGGTGTCGTTCTCGTTATCTGATCATGGCTCAAAGTTACGATGTCCATCCCAATGTAGCCCTCGTGTTGCTTCAAAACGGGACGTAAAATGTAACTAAACTCAAAGAAACTAATTTGATGTCATTTGTTTAAAAAAAAGTCTTATTTCAAGTCATTTAGAATAGCATAATTTTTCGTGTTCAATATTCATTTGCTGCTACCTTCCATTTCATATTGTACATCACCAATAGAATTATAAGAAAATTGAGTCATGCATGGACCAGTAAAAAGAATTGGATGAAGTAAAATAAAAGTTTTATACATATCATAAATTTAAATTATCCGCGCTTTTAAGATTAATTCTTTCTGATATCACTTAATATAGAAGTTAACAGAACGTCGACTTTATCATAAGAATACGCGCGAATCCTCACTGTCCCTGAACCCCAATAAAATGTTGAATTAAAAGAAATGAGGGAAATTCTTATTCCGAAAGTATTTAAGATCGGCACGGATTTATAATCTTCGCACTTTCTACGTTTGACACTTCCGTATAAAACTTGCCGCCTTTGATCGTATTATTTCTACTATATTCAGCGGTTTGCATCTAATAAAATATCATCTAAAGAATTTATATTCATCTTTCATTATTTAAAGATGGTTGGTAGATTCCGGTTTAATGGCGCAAGAGACAACTTGGCCATACTACGCCAGACATATGGTGTGAAGGGAAACTTTGTTAGTAGAAAAATAACCCATGTAAAATTAATACAGATAATAAAAAATTGCAAATTTTAACAATAGGCGTGTGAAAACATAAATGCAAGTTTAGAAGAGTCATATGATAACGGAGGTTTGAAAATAAAAACAAGAGAATGATCACTTGGGCACCCCGGGGTCACGACTCCCGTATCTACCAAAGACAGTAAACCCGCTGGGATAAGAGAAGTTCCCTGGTTACCTCGGAGTTGGGACTCCCGTATTCACCTAAAGAAGGTGAACCCCTAAGGGGCATTATTTAAAGAAATATGTTTCAAGATTAAAATGAAAGGATTTATTTCATTTTCCTTTGGATCCAACGCTTTCAATGGTATTTGCACATCCAACTAACTTATTTCTTATACATATATATCCACAATTTATACTCTATACACAATATACTAAATATTAGGGCGTTTTTAAATCACTTAAAGTTTTTTTGTCTTCATAAAATAAACTCTCAGACATGAGATTATTATATAATTATCACATTTTGTTTCTGCTTGGAAGTCTGGGAGTTCCAGGTTCGAATCTGGTTGGAACTAAAAGGTCAGCCGGGCATGTGGATCTGATGCTTGTTAAATATTACATCATGGGTCAAATATCCTTACGTTAGTGTATTCAGAGAGGGGCGTCAGCTCAGATATCGTCCTCGCCACCTGAACTCGGTTCAAGATTGTGAGATCTGTCTCAAAATAACCATCTTGTGGAGAAATATCAGCAATTAATATCTATAAAAAAACTTTTGTCTGATATTTTGTTGGTAATTAATTAAAATTCGATTTCCTTGATATTTATATTACATGATTCGTAAAGTTGTCCCAAATTCATTTTGAAATTTGTTATTTTAAAAATCGTATACGGTTAGCAAGTTTCTGTGCAAAAATAATTTTAGACCAATGTCAGTAGAATTTTTTCCAGTTACAGGGCGACCGTCAGAAGGAAATGAAATGAAACAAAGAAGGAAATAGAAAGCAACCCGCAGTTCTGCAATATGAATTATTTTAATCTACTTTTGAGTTCTTTATATTTCTGAGTGTTAAATAAGACGAATTATTTTAAACTTTGCGTAACTTGGTTCGATTTAGGACCATTCATGTATTGATAATTTTGTTTTTCATTTTCATATTTAAAATGGAAGAAAGTTTAAGGAGATGACCGAGATGTTTCAATTAAGTAGAATCTCATGTTACAGACTTTTCTTGTTTCATATTGAAAATGGATTCCGACAGCCGAAATTTCAGTAGCAATCAGGAATCACAATGTCTTCCTTTCACGTTTCAATCAAATCAAGAGAATGAATTTGTTCACTTCAATCAAGTTTACCATAAAAATTTCCGATATAAGCAGGGAAGCTCCGAACTGAATAACGAGTCGTTGTACAGACAAAATATTTCCCAGCCGGGAAGTTTTCAGCAGATACAAAACAATTGCGAAACTAACTTTCGAGCAACTTCAACAGAATTTGATGTTCTACAGCCAAAAGCGAATAATCTTTCCAGTGTGTCTGAAGAACTCAGTAATTCTAGAAATCGGTTTCATAAAAATAGAAATTTGACTGATTCCGTGGTCTCCAATCAACATTTTATTATCGACAGCTCAGGAACCTTCAACTTCAGGGAACTGCAATCATTCAAGATGCAATATCAGGCCGAGAAAATCGGGCATAAAATTCCGCAAATCCATGAATGACAGAGGTCTTATCAGGATAATCTTCAAGCATTGGAAATACAACAAAGTTTACCAATACATCCTTTTCCAGGACAGTTTTAACAAGAAAGATGTGTCTCGAGAGAAAATTTTCATTTCAGTCCATCAGACTTTAAACAGACAACAAGAAAAAAAATGATTGCGAAAAAACGTCTCAAATAGAACATTGTGGCGGACACTTATGCCCAGATTACACAAATATAAATAATTCCACATTTTCTAATCCGTGTTTAGCAAACGAAGTACTACGGTGTCGTCAAGCAGCTAATTTGTTATGCTATAACTGCATCTTTTGTTAAGGTAAAAGTATTTAGAATTTTTCTCACTGCATAAAAAACCATAAGGAAGATTTTAGTGATAGCTTGGTGGCTATTAGCTAAAGAGTTCATTTTTAATATTTAAAGACATGAACACATTCTCATCCCAACCCGGGTATATCAGGTAGTAGTGCATAAAATTTAGTTTTGGTGATTTAGTAAATTTTACAAAGTTTTTTTTTTCAGATTTAATTCGATATGCTAATTAAGTTTTCATAAGCATAATGAAAGTGATTTCCATAACTAAAATATCGGTTTTTATTTTTTTAAAAATGCTTCATCTAAATACAATGTTTGTGTGTATCCTTGGATACCAAGCAGGTTATTGATTTAAATACGTAGGGTATTAAATCTACATATGAGAGAATTATTGATTTGCAAATAAATTCTGTTTCATTCATTCCAACCTAAAAATTCTTTTGATAGAAAATTAGTTTTATCTTCAATGCAATAAGTTTTTTTTCTGTACTTTTCTGGCTATTCATTAAGTAAGTAAAATCGGTTGTCGGAATAAAACATTTACGGCTTGAAATGAAATTAAATAAAATAAAAAAATTGCTTCCTTCCTCATACAATAAACTGCTTTATTGTATGGCATTTATTCGAGGTTATTTTCCTGAGGCGAAGTAATATTTTCTTAAATCTTGTGCTAAGTTTATCTATATGAGTATGTTTCATTCCTTGAAATCATAAATTCATTCTTTACTGTCTCAATCGCATTAAATTCGAAATACTAATAGTTTCTATTTTTAATTTGAAAGGTAAGAAATGATTCTGAACTTTTTTAAATACGAACTCTCCAACCGAAATGGTGTTCTATTTTTATCATTTTTGTACAAAATAATGCAGTTATTATTTGATATTTGATTGTGTTTCTTTGATATCTAATTACGTTTATAAAAAATCCTTAAAACTGAATTCATCAATATTAACATGAAATATTTCAGGACGATGCGACGTTGCTACGATATGGACGACACACTTTTGAACCAACTATACAACTTTTTGTCAAAGTTTTCGGGTAGTTGTATAACGATGTTGTGTGAAAAAGTCCTAATATTTTTGCGTGGTTCTATTTTACACCATTTGTTAATTCCACCTATCTTACCGTTTATTAACCCATTTTTTTAACTCCGGCCTTCTTAATAGAAATAATTGTTAGACTCACAAATATTCCATTCAAATTCCCAAACAAATTCCGTTTCAGAATTCGACTTATGATGTCTGAACTATTTCAAAAGAAATAATTTCTTTATTTTCTTCGTTAATCGATTATTAATTAGTTGATTTTCTGTTGAAAGCTTTTCTAATCTTTACATCTCGTATTTGTAGTTCGAATATTTTCGCGATCTGTTCTCTTTAGCAATCCTACACAGAAACGTGAGCGCGCGCATCGGGCTTCGGAGGCCCAACTGTCTGATTTCTGAGATAACAAATCAGGCAGAAATTCTTGAAATAACTGTGGTCAGAAAATAAATGACCTTCTGTGCTGCTACTAGGAATCTGGAATTTTTTCATTCAGAGATTAATTTTCTGTAATAAATTATTTCAGACACTGGGCCTCGCAGGCCCGATGCGCTTCCTCCCGGTTTAAAATATCGTATGAATATTGTAGAGAATTTTGTGCTAATTGGTCCCTACGTCCAACCTTAGTGATCTAATTTGCGTTTTAACTCCCAATTAAATTAAAAAGGACAAGGTCACATTTGGGAAAACTCGATCTCCATAGCTGACGACGCATTTTTCAACGTATTTATGTGCGTCTGCCACGTTTCTTATTTGAAAAATGACAAAAAATTGTTTGCTATATTTGATTTTGATTTATCTGTGTCTGGAACAAGTTTATTTACAGGAACAGTCCTAAAAAATATCGGACTTTCGCTTATTATTCAGGGACTAATTTTAGCATATAAAACCTGAACAGTAAATGTGTGTAGCAGTAGAAAAAAAAATCTGTGTAAATGCATAAATTTTTCATGCAAGAACTTATCTTCGAATTTAGATTTAAAAAAACTCAGTTTTTTCAAATCACAGCATCCAATTTCTAATACAAATACAAATTCTTCTGTTTCAATTTGCTCGAATACATATAAAATTTTGTAATTTTGAGTAAATGTTTGTTGAATTATAAACAGTTGGAATTTAGAACTCCAAATGCTAGATGAGGTTCTCGCTTTTTCGATTTATTTCATGATACATAAAACAACAATTTTAATTATATATCAAAGTCCACAGTTATCAATACAAAAGTCATATTTCATAAATTTGATAATTTTTAAAATCATTTGGTAATTGTTTGTCTTGAATAGAAATGATAACAATTTGCATGCGGGTCGAAAGCCTCAGCATTCAAAAACCATTATTCCAAATTTTAACCGTTTTCATCGAATAGTTACTAAGGTATACAGCAATTTACAGAAGCTTTCTAAGCAGCTTCCTTTGAGGGGAGGGGGCACATCTCAACTTCTAGATGGATTTGCTGACAGAAAAGTATCGCTTAAATGTAACAGAAAATAACGTATATCTTAAACAATACTTAACATTTATCTATAATTTCTTTCAAAAAAAATGAATTTAAGGGAAAAGGACAAAAACGACACACAGACATACACATATATA
>BGPR01054719.1:0-10155 GCA_013235015.1 Araneus ventricosus
ATCGGAATTTTTTTACTAGGAGAAGTACCTCCTACGTGCCCGCACTGTGATTGTACCACATGCGTTTTCCATATACCGATAGAATGCCCAGTATTCAATTCGCAAAGCGAGCACTTTTTTCAGACAACTCAGATACTCTATGTACACAGTTTTGATTTACACCACAGGATCAAATTTTTCATTTTTAAAATCGATTGGATTTTATAACCTGATTTATGCGAGTTTTTTGTTCTTTTACTCTGATCATTGATTTATTTTTATTTGTACTAATATATTAGTATAATTTTCACAAATCTTTTAGACATAAATAGTTTTAGACATGATTTGAGTATTTTATTTTTTACATTGATATGATTATGGCATTTCGTCTGCCGCAGTATAGCCAACGATGGCTCTTATAGTTGAGGTGGTAGACTGCAGCTCATTGGCCATCATCAGGGGCCATCATCTGCATTTCATGGAAATTTATCAGGCTTTTAGTTACAATAGTTTTGTCCATTGTAAATAAAAAAGTGCATTTCAGGTGGTTAAATTTTTTTTATAAAATTTACGAAACATTTAGGTGAAGAAATGAAAGCTGACATGTATTGATGGGGAGGTTATGGATATTCCTTTGCCGTATTCTTTTGTAAAACTTCAATTAAATAAAAAATGATGGAAGAGTGGAATAGTCATTTTGAACAATTCCAATCAGCTTCGGCGGTCCGACTCAGAGGTTATGTTTCCTGCGTGGATAAAAAAAAAAAAAGCAGTTATATATTTCCTAACAGGACATGGACCAATCCCCTGCTATCTCAGCAAATTTTAAAATTTTATCATCACCAAATTGTTAATGTGGGTCGCTGTGCGACCCTGATCATCAAGTCTTTGATTTTCCATTAACGGAACAATTTCATCTCAAAAGACTAACTGACGCTTCTAAACCACTTAGGCGTAAAAATATTTTGACATGTAATTGTAATCTAATGAAATTGACTTCTTGTTTTAGCTATTTGTAATGATATTTGTGACCGCTTGAGGCCGGTCTAGTATTGTATTTTATGGCCTTTTCGCTTTTATGGGTCTATTGATCTTAAATTTAATTTTGATTTGATTTTTAGTTTTTGATTTAAACTTTGAGAGGACTTCGTTTTGTTTTCTTGTGTTGGCGCTGTTGCGTTTTATTGGAATGGTGTGGCTATTTAAAAGGTTGTGGATTGTTTTAATTTTAAATAAGATTTTTTTATTTTCTTATGTGTTTTAGCCATTTTGTAACTTTAGTCTTTTACGTTTTATGTCTTATTTTATTATCTTTTAATGTAATTTTGGCTGACCGGATATTGTAGGGTTCAGAGGCGCCTTGCAAAGGCTTCTTGACTTCGGGTTCTCGGTCATAGCACAGGGACTAATTGGTGTCCAGCACTTGTCTGAGACCGATGAAATGTTCTGCAATTGTTAAATTATAATAGGTTTCGTTTGATCGGTGCTTGTAGTGAGAAAAGTCCTCTAACGCTTTTCTTGTCCTGGTACTTGCTGGCAAGATTTTCAATATATTAGTACTTTTAATCTGTTTTTCATGTATTTGTGAAATTTTAACTATTTGGAGATTTTTTTTATTTTTTCTTTTATTATTATTATTATTATTATTTTGGTTTTGCATCGTGTGGTGTGTTTAGATTTAAGTATGTGTTTTTGTGTTAGAATTTTTTTTTGAATTTTGATGTCTTAAATAATATAATTGTAATAGTGACTGTACCCCGATATGATTGGTGAAATTTTATTTGCCTCAGCCTAATTTAATCATGGCTGGTATCACGATATTTTACTTCATTTTCCAAAAGACGGGAGTGTTAAAAAGTATAATTTCCGGGCAATTATTCAGGTGTTAAAAATTATTGCTTCAGTTTTATCTACATTAAGTTTAATTTTCCCCCTCTCTTTATTTTTCAAGTTTCAGGATATAATTCTGGAGAGCAGAGACAAAATCCTGGTTTTCTTCTCCTTGCCAAGAATGGCCGTGTCGTCTGTATACAGGCTAAGTGTAATGTCTTTTTGTATTAGAATGTCATTTATAACGCATAGGAAAATTATAGGTCCAAAATCTCCCCCGTGGTACTCCTGCATTAATTTTCCTTGGTGTGGAATTAGTGCTGTTTACACTAACAGGAAACTGCCTGTCTTGGAGATACGAATAAATAGTGGCTATGATGTAATGGGGAAAATTATAGGCAATGAGTTTGTGAATGAGCCCTTGTCGAAAGCTTTGCCAATATCAAGGAAAATTGCAAATGTTATTAGCTTTGAAGCATTACCTCCAATATTGTACTCAGTGACTCGTAGGAGTTGATGCTTAATCGTAAGTTGAGGCGTAAAGCCAAATCGTTGTGGTATCGAAATTTTGGCTTTCTTTGCATATTTTAAACATCTGGTTAGAATTAATTTTTCGCTGAGTTTGCTAAGTGTTGATAAGAGTGATACGGGCCTGTAGATGACTCGTTTAGCGGAATCCTTACCACGTTTAATAATGGGGAGGATCCTGGCAGTTTTCCATTACTTGTGAATATACTTTAGTATATACAGTTGTAAAGGTTTTAAAGTTTTTTTAGTATTTTTAATGGTAAATTCTTAAGCATCTTGTTAGTGGTGCCATCATTGCCAGGGCCTTTTTAATTTTTGTCTTTTTAATGAACTCAACAATCTCAGAAAGTCTGACTTTCCTATATTTAGTGGTTGGGGTTGCCACATCGAACCCATATAGTATGTACACTTGCAGCAATTTCGATTTTTCTTGATATTAGCTTGTCATGACAAACTTGATGTGGCAACTTCGCAACAAACTTCCTACAAAGTAACAAAGCATAATCAACCGACCACTTGCAAATAAGTTTGCTGTGAAGTTTACATGACAACTTCACACCACGATTGCAAAACAAGTTTGCTGCAAAGATGATACAGCACACTTACAGATAATCTTTGTCTCTGTTTTAAAAATATCCGATTTTTAATAGCATCTCCTAGACCGTCCTCTGTCTATTAAATCAATAATAATTTGTAAAAAAAACTAACTTTTTATTTAAAAAATTTTGAAAAATTTTCCATGTTTTACTAAATATAGAACTTGCACTTTAAAGCAGACTGTATCGCCTTTTACTTAATGTTGAAATTTTCATAAAAAAATTAAACCTAAAAAACAGTCAATGTTTGTTGAAAAATAATAACTTACATTTTGTCCCATTTTAAAAGTAATTATTTTGAACCTTAATTTCATAATGTATTCCAAAAGCAAAATGTGGTTTATAAGCGAAAATCGCTCTCTCTTTGACTTCAATTCATATTCTCAACTCAAAATTTAAAAAATTAATGAAATGAAGAAAACAGTTTAAAATAAATCGTAGAAGCACGATCTATTTGTGCAATCTATCTTTTCCTCTCAGAATCTAGCTGGCTGATTGGTTAAGACGACAGGTTTAGGAAGCGATATGTCGGTGGTTCGAATCCGAGGTTGTCTTCGTACTCTGTTTTTGCTATAGTTTGCAATGAGCTTGACGTGGAAAACTTGTGGCAAGTTTGACGCGTGGTGACTAACTCGTTTACGTTAACTTGTTTCAAACTCGCTTCAAGCTTGCACTTGATGTGTCAAACTTGCTGCAACTTTGCTGCAAACTAAAATTGCTATCTGGGAAATTTTCAATACAGGTTTTAACCGAGTTTCCTGTGCTTGCGTTACCAATATTATTAATTTGGAATTAGGTCTGAAAGTGGTCGGCGATAACTTCAGCTTTCTCACCATTTGTGCGTGCAGGAGAATTATTAATTGGTTTTGTCATTTGACTGATATTGCTTCTTTTATTTTTGAAGTACTTAGTTCTTCGCCAGATGGGGCCATGGATGCTATCAATTTGCTAAGTGCATAAGTATATTGGATGAATTTATTAATTGCACGACGAAATCTAGTTAGTTTTCGCTCGATTAAAACTACTTTTACTAAGAGAATTTCTGGAATTTTGTCAAATCTTTTTCATATGATTTCTTTCAGTTTTAATTTTTCGTATGTGAGGGGAAATAAAGAATACTTCGCTTTCTTTAAGAAGTCTAGAGCAGTTTTGATATGCTTTAAGTACAAAGGCTGCGATAATTTTAAATTGTTGTTCAAGAGAAGTAGCATCATTGATTTCAGGAAAGGAGAGTTTTACATTGTCATTAAGATATTTTTTAAATGCATCCAGTCCGTACTTATTTTTTGTGTATTAAGAATTATGGCCATGAAGCTAAAATTAATCTTTAGTAGATTGAATTATAATCTGATGCAAGATCCGAGATCGATTCAATTTTCTGACTGTAAGAGAAATGTTGCATGACAGCAATATTAATTGTTGAAGCTGAGTTATTGTCATTTCTAGTAGAGGTGGGGGGAAAGCGAATTTGCTAAATTAGTTAATTCTCCGCCGGTTCTGTTAATGTTTGCTCAATTCCACAAGGGTGTGAGCGTTAAAATCGTCACATAGGATAACACTAGAATAGGTATTTAGTATTAACTTAAGAACATCAATGAAATTTGAGTCACAACGACATGGAACATAAATTAAAGCGATGGTAATTGGAGTCTGATTACTTAAATAAGTAGCCAATATTGCTATAGAGATGACTGAAATTTTAGGAATAAAAATTTTTTTATGACAGATGTTATTTTTAATAAAAATTGCAGCGCCTCCAGAGAGGAATTTTGAGGTCCTTCATTTATGTAAAGTGAATAGTTCGGTATAAAAATATTTTTGTTGTTTTTAAGTTTGGTTTACTGAATAAGGAGGAGATCTGGATCATCTACAAAGGTGCGAAGTTCGTGTATTTTTCTCGTTGACCGTTTGCATTCCAAAAGAAAATAGCAAATTCCAAGGTTGTCTGGGCCATACTGATAAGTTAAGGAATTTGGAGAAAACCTGAAGGTTGTCCAGATCATTATCAGCTGTTTTTAGCTATATCATTGATGTCGGCTTTGCCAAATATTCTTTTAAACTCACCAAAACCAAACCTTTGTTTTAAACTGTTATGACAGATTTTTACCAACAAGCTCCGAATGAAAGATTAGGTATTTTTTTACACTCGCAAAATATAATTTATTAAATATACAACAGTTCATACGATGGATTGCATAGAGCATCCCAATGTAAACAGACATTTTCTGAAAAAATACAAACAGACCAAAATCTGAGTAACTTCTCAATAAATATTTGATAATCTATTTCTCTTTTTCAATGCTGGATACATTGACGACTGTTTTATCCATCTTGCATCTAGCTGTTCAGTAGACATAGCAGCTGAAATAACAGACAAATTTCTCCCAGAATCCATTTTTTGAAATGAATTTATATTTTATAAATTGCCAGGCAAAATTATTATGAATGATATACTCCTCAAAGGGTTTTCTTATCAATATCATATAATTAGTATTCTAGGAAAGTAGAAACAACAATGAAAATAGCCTTCACAATGAAATTAGTCTTCTCATGTCAAATTATGGCAATTGAAATGGACCAAAAATTAAAACATTTCCAATCTTTATTAAAATATAAACTAATATGCTTATTAGACAAACTTCTTTTACTTTATGCATAAAAATGAGAATTAATAGTTTGATTTAGTCTGGAAAATGTCTATATTATAAAGAAATTCTAATAAAATTGGAAAGAAGTTTGAAAAAGTGAAATTGTAAATGCGGAAATAATATGTTCTACAAATATACTGATTTATTCATAAAAAATTCTACATACATGTAGAAGAAGTTTGCAATGATAAATAAGTGTATCATTAACCAGACTAAAGAGATTCTTAATCCGTTCATTTGATTCCTCTTCAAAATAGGTCATTTTTAACATAAAAAGCTTAGTATAGGATATAACTATATTAATCTTTGGCACAAATCAACGTAGACAAATTTACGTATTGTAAAATTCTATCGCAAACAAACCAATCAAAATAAAAATTATTTTAAAATGCTGGATAATTTAATCCAATTATCTATAATACAGCTATAAATATATTATTTATAATTTACAGTGGCATTTTTAAAACATAGAAAGTCAGCCTAAAGAATGATAACATGAAAATTATTATACGTAACAGCAAAAACAGCAATACGTTTTTTGACAGTAATAGCCAAATACAGACTTATATATTTTAAGATTGTTTTCATTGCCAAGTCAATTTACTCAGCAATAAATCTATCAAGTTACAGTAGAACTTTTTTTAATGAATATTGCATACTGAGTCCGCATTATTATTCCATTTAATAATCAGTTTATGAACCTACGACAATTGCTCGAAAAAAAAAACAAATATAATTACTTTATTCATAAATTCGAAAATAAATTTCAAAAATGTTGCAAATTTTCATTCATTTAAATCGTCTCTGATATAATTTGGAAACCCGAAGTAAACTTGCATGTTCTCATTTGTCGCCTAATGTTCTAACTTAGTAAATACCTAATGATATTTTGAGACAGATAATTAGTTTCTTGATAATGCACAGAAAGCGTTCGCAATGAAATCACAGTAACATTTGTTAAAAATAAAATCTTATTTTTGCAAAACGAAAGTTTCGAACTTCGGAGAAAACAAAATGGCAGTGACTCATATCCGTTGAAAGAAAGCGGAAATCAATGTGGCCAGATAGGGATCCACCATCTGAGGGCGCTGCGATCGTTTCTAAAATCGCAGTATTCTCCTTCTCTTTCGAAACGCGCACTATATTACTTCTGTTCTACCACTGAGCTCGGTATATTACCAAACTCTTAATTATATTTTATGCGTTTCTAGCCTGTTTAGACGATTGCTAAAAAGCGAAATTATTTTTTTTTAGTTGCATGCAAATTTTATGAAAAAAGTGGTGCATTTGTTAAATTGTTACATATTATGTTCTTTAATAGAGCTCATAGCCGTGAAAAGGGCTTAATCTCATGTATTGATGATATTGTCCAGGGCGGATTCAGTTCAGAAAGTGTTTTGCTGCCATGGGTTATTAGAAGGCAGGGGATGCCAGCAAAGAGTCCTTTGCCTTTCTTTTACTTTCACATTTTTTCTACATTTTATCTTTAGTTGAGCTCCGATGGGTGGCTGTGGTGGCGTAAATTTGCTCGTGTCTTGCCGAGTTTCTTAATCAATTTTTTAATTTAAAATTGCGAAAAGAAACAAACAAACTAAGTTAATAGCAATGATAAACTGCTTCAGGACTAGTTAGCAGTGGTGGGATGAGAGTGATAAATAAAGAAAATTATATTGGAAAAGGATATTTATTGGTCTTTTGACCTTTGGGTCGGGAGAGTATCTTTCCATTTGGTTAACTAAGGCAATTAAGGCTGACATTTTCAACATTTCAATTTTTTTAAGCTGAAAGCAATAATTGCAATAAGGAAAAAGAAATGAATTTAAAAACACAAATAGTAAACAGGTTAATTAGTATAACTGAATTTTAATTCTTTATACAAAAAACGAAAATGTACAGGATGTTTTTGCATATAATGAACTTTGTGTTAATCCCCCATGTTCAAGTGTTAAAAAAAATGATAAGTAAAAAGTAGTGGAAAAGATTTTAACAAGTAATGAAAATTTTGAAGTTCAATAATTAAATCTCTCGGCTAAAAATAATTTACGCATTAAAACTAATTAAAACTTAAAAATAACTAAATAAAGTTTTTCTGCAAAAATGTATTGACCATATTTTATGAAACACAAGAATAAATTAATGATAACAATTTAAATCTAGTCAATAAAAACAAACATTTATAAATAAATATTGAAATGAAATGCATGAAAAAAAATAAATCTTCAATAGTTATTCGGTGTATAACAATACAGCAAACACACTCTAAGAAATTGAATATCTATAAACTATAAAAACACAAATTGTGAAATAATAGCTAATAGCAAATGATAAAAAATGAACTAAAACAGGCATATGTTTGAATAATAGTTATTCTCTCTGTGGAGCAAATTAAAATATAAAAACACACATTACCATTCAACAGTGTACAGTCAAGATTAATAATTTAGATTAAAGCCAATGACTACAATGAATAAAATAAAATAAAATCTACTATCATAAAAAGCTATCTAATCTAACAGGCTTTACTAAATCGTCTTTGGAGCAGCAAATCAAAAATTGAGGAAACATTTAGAACAACCCTAAAGAAAAAGTTTAGAAATTACTGAGAAAATAGTATAATATAAAAATAAGCAAAAGCAATTAGAGCATTGGTATTAGAATTTAAATCCATCTCACCCAAAGTATGCAAAATAGCTGACGAAGTATTTATGCTGATCACTGACGACATTGCCAGCTGTGAGAACCGAACCCCGGCGTGAACAGGGTGGGAGAAACATGGTTAACCCCTCCTGCGCTATCCAGTCTGTGCGAAAAACGTTTGGTATTGAAGCTGTCATGGAGTATAGTGAAAAAAAAAAATAAAGTGAACGTTGAAAAGAGAGGAAATATTTATCTAAAATTGATCCAGGCCATTGATTTACACGAAAACGATTTTATAATAGGAGATTGCCCTTTGGGCTAATTTTAGACTCAAACCTTTAAGGCCAGGTAGTTTAAATTAATATTATTTCTCAGGGTCAGGTTAAAAAATGAAATACGCTTCAATTCATTTCAGAGGCTCAACGGTAATAGGCCATAAAAAGACCCATTCAGACATTGTTCCAATCTTAGTATTACGATTTCTGCCAGTAATAATCTTTTGTCTTTGAAGACATGATTTTACAGCTGCTAATCACGCCACCCCACACATCTGCAGATACCTCGCAAACAAAGGATCTTGAAATTTTGATGACTTTCTAAAACACTCTATAAAAATATGTCCCACAAAAACATCAATCGATAATACTGAAAAGGTAATGTTTTGCACCTTTAAAATGCATAAAAAATTTTGTTGACCATTCATTCAGAAGTTATTTGGTAAAAAAAACGGAGAAATTTGATTTTATTCTTAACACCTAAATTTGACCAATTTATAAAAAATCCAATCTGATGTGCACATTTTCAAAGACCAAAGTATATGTGCCAAATCTATAGCTCCATTGCCCCATGTCTGTTCCTGGTACATCGTCAATATATCACACAATACTGTCATCATCACACACAGACATTCCCTCCTTTATTATTAGTAGAGATTTAAGCTGAATTTTTTTTGCCATCATGATAAAGTTTGAGCACTGAAATTCTCCTATTTTCTACAGCGGTGATACAAATATTTCCACGCATGCAACATAGAATCAAGGTGATACTCAAAGGTTGCATTTTACTATGAAAACCAGTAATGCCTGGTCACACCTGGCCTATGATCCCATCCACCATTGGCTAAAAATACAGCTTCTTCCTGCTTCTCTCGACATCCATACTTTCATTTCATGAACCGTCTAGGAACATCCAGATTGCCCATCACTTTAAAGGTGAATGCAATTGAGCCATCTTCCCAGACAAGAAAGTCTCTTTGATAGAGTCCGATCCAAGGATCCATAACCATCAACACAAAACCCCCCCCCCCATTTTACTCCATGCCCTCGAGGAGAAAATCTTCAGCATTTAAAATCGGTAACTGTGTTTCCGAAGTTAAAATAATGAGAGAGCAGATATTACACAAGGAGGAAAACCTTCCACTCTTTATGTTAACGATATCCGAAAAAGCATAAAAACATTATTAGGGTACTGGATGTGCAAGACTGACACAATCACATTCCTTGTTAAAAAAAATAAAATCTTTAAATCAAGCAGTCGCATCAACCATCATCCAGTTGTCCAAAACGGCACACGTACTCTCCCATCAGAGCAGTTAATCCCAGGCTAATATAACATCTAAATATTGAGTTTTCTTCACAGTTAGCCACTCAATATGCGCACAGAAGTTCTGTAGTGTCTGAAAGCAACAACCTTTCGTACAAGATCCAGATGGATCTCACCCACACACCCTCCGAACAGAGCATCTGGTCCCAGACCAGGCCTGATCCAGTGTCACCAACCTGCTAGTCATTTCTGATTAGCCCCCAAATCACTGTTTCACACCTGCTTTACAGCCTCCCCATCTGTCGTTCCCTGTCTCTGCTCCACACTCCTTGCCAACCTGGCTGTGTTTCATTCTGCGTACAGACCTAGCACAACTGAACGAAGTACAGATTGGA
>BGPR01054720.1:0-10155 GCA_013235015.1 Araneus ventricosus
GGGAGGTTTAGCACGACATGGGAAGTAAGAGTTATTCAACCAAGCCATTCAATTGCTTCAGAAAAGGAAATGGGAATTGTAGAAAAAAGTGAATTGATTTTATCGCTTTCTGTGATAAATTATAGATAACTGTTTCATTAAAGTTAGTTCCGTTACGAGTTAGGATGAATTTTTTCCTACTCTTTTAACTACGGTTATGTCGGATGCAACGTAACTTTTCTGGGAAACGTATGCATGGAATGGAAAAGTGTTGGACACGGGATGTTTTATTGTTGAAATGATCTGTTTTTCAATTTAAAGGCCATTATGCTGCATATGCTGGTAATGTACATTCATATCTTTTATGGACGTTGATTTTTTAAAAATCGAGCCTCTATTTAATGTGGTTCTTAGTCAATAGAATACGTGTAATATAGTGAGCATCAATATCGATGAAGAGGGGTGCAGTAGTTTTACAACACATTAAAAATATTTTATTGTAGTCTTCAAATCGTTCTTAATTAGATTAAAAATGTTTGAAGAAAATAAATGGTTAGATTAGTATTTTTATATATTTTTGTAGATTCCAACCCTTAACCATTCCAGGAATAATGAGCGCGAAGTGTGCGTACTATAAAAAGATCGACTCAAAGAGCCAGTCGCCTGGACTTTTATGTTTTGTAACTGGGAGTAGCAAAAATTAAGAATGCGACTGATAACAAACAGATGACTCTGAAATGCTCGCGAAGCTGATTTGAAGTGGTTAAGATGAGAAAAATACAGTTCTAGAAATTATACTTTGAAATGGCAGCATAAAAGGATTTATTGCAAGCATATATGTGTTTATCCATTTCAGACCGGATGTATTTTTTAACCAAAGGTTTAAACGCCGACTACAACTCAAAAATTGACGATATCTGTCATCCAATGAGAAAAATAGATCTATTTAAGATCTATTAAACAAGGAAGATCATTTCTTCTGGCATTTACTGCATATAACTAACAGGAACAGAAATATAATTAAAGGGAGACTAGTTATACGATGGAAATCGTAGAGTAGGCTATACAGTGATCAAATTAGAAGTTCTAACTTCCAGACATTGCAAAATATTTTAAGATTATAATAAATGACAGCAGCCAGAACAAGCTTGGTCCACTTCACCCCTTCGAAGTACTTCAATATCGTCATGAAAGATAAATTTTGAAAATAATCTATTTGTGCCTATAAAATTTATAAAAATCATATTACATCTATCACTGCATGTATAAATGATACAATGCTCAAATTATAAGTTTAAAAAATAGATTCTAAAAAATTCACCTTTTTTTGCCAAAATTATTCATTTTAAAACAACCCTAGAGATTTTTCTTTCTATTTTTGGAAATGGAAAATAAATATTACTATTTTTAACAATCGCCGTTATAAATAATTACAATGAGTAAAAACGTATAAAAATATGCGTTTTTTCAGACATGATAGTTCCATCCTTTTTTAGATCAAATTCAATAATGGTCTTATATTACTTTTAATTAAATGAAAGAACAACTTTTTAATTTATTTTTCGCGTGATTTATTCTGAAGAATGAAATTTATGCTTTTTTTAGTAAATAAATTTCCTCAGAATAACGGAACATTATAATGAGTTTCTGCATTCTAAACAAACAGCGCATTAATTAATAAAATATATCGTAAAGTAAAATCTAAAATTAGAAAGTGCAGAGATATGATTATTTTCATATCAATTTTTACTTTAGGAGTTAGTTACGTATCTGATTTTTAAAATAAAAAAATGGTTAAAAGAATGTGTAAACCTTCCATAGAATTTTTCTTTTATTTTTTTTATAAAATGAAGTCTTTACTTTTAAAATATTAAGTTATCTAATCAAAAGCCTTTCAGATAATATTAAGACAAATACCAATTTTTTAATACAAATGAATTAACGAATAATAAAATAAAGTATAAGTAAATTTGTGACATGTTTCTATCTTTCATTTCTTTAGTTTTCCACCTTTATGATTTCTAAGACAAGATATTCTTATAATGCTCTTCACAAAATCTCCTTCATGACTTTCTTACCTTCAAGTATTGTATCGGTTTTTTCGATTTGATTTTATTCTGAAAATCGGTTAGTAAAAATCATTAGTTGTAATAGTAATGCATCAAAAATAGTTATAGCTTTAAAATGCTTAGCCATCTCGACAAATTACTAATATAATAAAAATAATTGTAGTTCTAATTTCAAATTTAATAGCTCTAAAATAGTGAAATAAAATTTTCTATCGATTGATATAAAATTTATCTCGCTATGAACAATAGTTCCCGAGAAACTTTAAATTATATTAATCATATATTTCAAATTAATTTCCCTTTTTTAATAGAAAGTAGTAAAACACGTCAGTGGTATATCATGCGCTTGATATAGTTTGGGCGCCATGATGCATCTGATTATTTATTGCAATAGTGACGATATAATTTGATAATATTTTTTGGAAAAGTTAAAATTTACACAAAGACATCTGAAGCACAAGGGAAATTGTTAAACAACGAAAAATATTTCACACGGAATGTTGTTTACCAAGAGGGTTTTTGAATAAAAAAATATGTAAATAAAAAAATATTTCCGGCCATAAAACATATGTTTATTTTATTTGCTTTCAATCAATGTTAAACATTTTTCTCTCATATATATCTATTTAAACACGTCAAATTTGACGGAAAATCTCTCGAATGAAGAGGCAATTTCCACGCGTCATACCATGACGGGTGATTTTTCTAGTATTTATAATAAGCATTTCGATTTTGAATTCTTTTGTTATAATTAATTTTCTAAAAATGTATTGTATTCATGTTTCTAGACTAGTTTGCTGTTTTGTTACTATATTTATTAGGAACATAGTGTTAGATCAACAATTAATGTACCATATGAGTATTGCCGTGCAGTGCAAGAAAACCCTATTTTCAAGTTATATCATGTTAAGAATAGATTATCTTGTTTATCGACACATTTATGGTCATTCAAAAGCAAATGTGGTCTTTTTGGATAAAAAAAATTTAAAAGATTGTGGGGAAGATCAGGTGAGGCTCTTAAAATGATGCATATCCTAAAGAGAGTAAAACACTGAGGCGGAAATCTGATGGTATAGGGTCATTTTCCTCTAAAGGTAGTGATGGAATTGTGATGATTGTAAGTATGCACGTCGATATCATGTCCCAAAATCTGAAGAAATCCATTAGAAATCTAAGTGTGGATCAACGGTATTTCTTTCAACGAGATAATGACATAAAACAAACGTCGAAGATTTTCAATGATTATTTCTCAAAAAACAATAATAAGATACTGGAGTGGCCACCACAAAAAACAGACCTAAATCCCATCAAAAATTTATGGTCAGCTTTCAATCAGAAATTCCCTTTTGAAGAGAGAAGAAATAAACTCAATTTTTTTGAGACGATCAAAAATGAATGGCGGAGTATAAACCAAGAGACAACGCAGAAACTGGTTGATAGCCTGAATCAAAGACTTAAAGCAGTGATTGAGGTCAAAGAAGACCGATATAAATATTAAATACCGATATTTTATTTTAAAAAATTATCATGTTATTCTTTCGTTGAAAGTTTTCCGCCATTCGAATAATTTTGAAGAACACATAATTTAGAGTTATGTGAAAATGTTCGAATTCTGACTTAATTTGCGATAAAGATTGAGTTATTTCAAGTCTTTCTAATGAATACTATTGAATTATTAATAAAATTAATATATTTGAGATATAAATAAATAAATTTATTTTCTGTGATAAAAAGTGTAAAATTTTTCTGTAGCGTTTTAATAATTTTAAACAGCACTACATATGAATATTTTTTCATGCAAATAAATTTTATTTTATTTATTTTTTATTTTTATTTTTGCGATCTGAGTCATTATCACTTTCATTAGTCATGGTAACCCTAGCAAGATGATCTATCAGTCAGTGTTGCTCCCTTTCGTACTCTGTCATAGTCATAACGTACAAGAAATCTGAAACATTATCAACCGCAAGGGTTAAATCTGACTCCAACCCCATTAAAACATCAACCACCCCTTTTCCCTGTATCTATTTTACTAATTCCCTCCTATTAGACTACTTGTAAAGACGCGGGAAATAATAACTGCAACAAAAGAGAAATGGTGAGATCAAAAAGAATCCTAGTGTGTATTTGCGAGTTAAAAACAGAGTATTAAGGTAGGATTCATTTCTAAAAAGTTAAAAAATTTCCACGTTAAATTAAGAATGCACTATCTACCTACCCTATTCCTTGATAATCTATGTAAAATGACTCCGGCCCATTATCTATTTATCGTGAAATTAAATTCAGTTATCATTCTCCAGTATTTGCAGGGAATGTAATAAATTACTAAGGAATCTAATCTAAATTATAAAAGTGCTTAAATCAAAGATATAAACATTTACAGAAAATCACAAATTTATGTATTAAAAAAAAGTATGACTCGAACTCTGTAGTTGACTTCGGATTGACGTTAGGTAATAGAACATAATCTGAAAGTCAGAAATTTTTTGATAAAATATATAATCCTTAACTTTTACACTTGTTACATCGTTTGCTACATAAATGCACCAATATTCAGCTGCCATCGTTCAAATACAGTACAGAAGAATATTTGTCTTTTGAATCTATTCACGAATAGATACAAAAGACATTGTCGTGGTCTATTATCTTGGCTACGGGCAGAGTCTCGGTTTCGGTCGGGAAGAAAAGTCAAAGTTCTGCTGTATTTACGTCTGACATGGGAAACGGAGTTGATAAATTAAATTAACATCCCTTCTAAAGCTATACGAGGACTATTTGGGACTGACTTCACAAATTTTAGCCATGGCCAAATGCTGAGGAAGACATCAGGCCGGCATGTATATTTCTATGTTCCCTTACTACATTAACGAAAGGATGTCAGTCCATTCAGATTTAGAGTGCACTACTCCCGTGCGCATGGTGTATTTATAGCAGGATTGAATATCTAAAAAAGATAAAACAACAATAATAGTAGCAATTTATTTGGTGTGCGCAAGTGCTGCATCATGCAGGAAAAATTGCGAAGTACAAAGATATAAATACGAAATAAAGGAAGATTTAATTGTGAAAGAGTTAAAAATGCAAAAATAATAACGAACAACGAGAAGGAATAAGAATCTGGTAGATGACGTCATCAGAGGCCTTCATCCATGCAGATTCAAAATCAGAATAGATTTTCTGTAGAGGTAAAAGACTTAAAGGTCTAAATTTAATTTGAATTTTTTTCTAAGGCCTGAACCCATTCCGGAATAAATTGGAAAGAAAAACATTTATCCACGAAGAAGAAATTAAAAACAGTCTTTTAAACATAGTCTGAAAAGAAGAGCTTAAAATGTCTTACCTCTTAAAGTAGTGGAATGGAGGAAATATCGCGTGTTTTGGCCATTCGATATTAATCAAACTAACAAAAAAAAGTATAAAAACTCACAAAAAAATTCTGCAAAAATATTTTTTTTCGTTACCCTTTCCTTGTTGTGCATGTGAGTTAAGTATAGAGGTTTAATGTCTATTAGCAATTTCAGGTTCCTACAATACCCCTATTGATATCTTTACGATATTGTGCAGCATTCAGAATATCAGCAACATCGCGGATATAGTCGTGGAATATCTGTGCTAATAGGAGTCTACATGCATTTTATGCAATGCTTTTTAAAAAATTGATTTTAACAGCCAGTGCCAGTTTCTCATGCCCAGAAGAATTTGATAGCATAGCTTCAATAACATATTATCGGCTAAGAAACTGTGGAAATTATTATTCAAATAAATATCAAAAATAACGAAAAACTAAACAAAGAATTCACAAATTTCAGCTGTTTTAACAGGGATTATTCATACCGCTTTTTTAAGACTTTTCTTATGTATTTTTGTATTTGATCAATGCAATCAAATAAAAAAGACTCGGCAGAAAATCACCATCTGAATTATCACAAAGATTATTCCTAACCGCAGCCACAATATGCAGAAAAAACCATCCATTAATATTGTTTCTAGTATATTTAATGGCAAGAAACGAAATGTATTGTTGAACTTGTGTCTCTAATCCGAAATTATAATGGAATCAACGCTCACCATCTATTCCAGAATGCATGTGTTTTAAATCATTATATTGAAACTTTTTAACAAATTTTAAACAAAAGTACCTGGCATTAATAAGCAATAATATTCTAGTAACATGTGTTCCTACAGCATAAGAAGCTTGACATTGCTGGGAGACAATCATATTATTATAATAGGGCACTAAGTGAGGAAATCAGCCTATATGAGTATTTTTGGGGTAATGTGTTGCGGAAGAAATATATTATTTCTAGAAGAGAGGTGCGAACCATTTGTGGGGAAAGTGTAATCGTGTACTTTTCCCAGATATACAAGACTTTGAACTAGAAAAGCTAAGGAGACAGAGTTTATTAACTGACGGGCTACCTTGTCACTTTGTTGTAAGATATTGAGCTTTGCTAACCAATGTGACTGATTATTTGATGGGGGAAAAGCTTCGATTGTTGATGCGGTCGATTGATGTACAGAGATCTGCAGGAAAAAAGGTATCTTCAAGCAATTTGGACGCCTATATTTAGTGCACTTGGAATTAATTCTTATTGCTTAAGATTTCTAAAATTGTCTGTTTGTTTAGAATTGAAATGTTTCATTTCAACAAAATCGTAGCATAACATTTATACAAATGCTTGAACAACACTGTATTAGACTATTAGCACTATAGCAAATATCTCTGAATAGCCATATGTAGGATACCGGAGGTTAATATACTTAAGTAATATTATTCCTACTTGTTATTATTGACTATGATATTAATTTTATTTTGTCAACAATGGTATTCACATCTTTGATGAGTTCCGTGTCATTTGTATGAAATAACAAATTTATATATAGATAACTAATATAGTTTTAAATATATCATTAAAAGTTAATAAATATTCAAAAAAATGAAAGATATATTTTTATTTTTAAAATATTATTAAAGAGTTATTAAACATTCTGGAAAAATTGTAGGTACCTTGTGTGTAGTGTGTAATTTTGTGAATTTTTGACTCACCCTATAAAGAACCCCAATGTAAACGGTTTTAAAATTTGGTAATTTTTTTTCCTAATGGATTTCAGAATTATCTAATAAAAACAAGTATCAAGAATTGTTTTGATTTGTGAAAGGAGATAGATTTGTCTGAACAATTTTACTCACAGAAGTAATTTTATTCACTTTAAGTCTGAGAAAATCCTGCTTCTGGCAAGGATGCCCTTCGTAGCGCCATCTACATATGCATACAGGAACAATATCTATATTCCCTGAAAAAAAAAAAAGACGTGGAAAGGGATTTAAAAATAAAGGTCTAAAAAGAATAAATTTCTTGCAAAGAAGAAAAAAGAGAAGATAAAATGTAATGTAATTTGATTTGCTGTTTGGCAACCATTAGCAAGAGAATGGGTCATATATTTATTTTTTATTTATTTTATTTGTTTAGAAAAAATGCACACTACAGAATGAACTCCAATGTAGAATGCATGATACAGAAACGAACACTAAAACAGCCGTAAAATATAGACACAAAAAACAATGATAAGACACAGAAATCACTAAAAACACAAATACGATTATAAAAAATCACACAAAATAAAAACACTTCCAAGTAGGACAAAAAACCGCAAAACATTCAGTTCCTTAAAAAATTCATAAGACATATTAAACACATCAAGATCATCAGAGTACCTGTTAAAAAATCTTTGTAAAATTTATAAATAGAAAAATTATGTATGTAATTAAACCCAGGAAACATTTACAAATAAGCAACTCTTCCCTCAGACTTCTTAGTCGGTACTGAAAAGTGATTGTTGTAAAACAGAATGATGCAGCATTATTATGCAGCATATCATATAACATTACCACAATTTTTATAATTTTCTTATTCTAAAATCCTTCTGCATCATTTTATTTAGAATTTTTTCATCTATTTTTAAAAAAATTTTCTGAGAAATTTCTCCGCTTATTAATAAACGTTGGAACAAAACTACTCAGTATGAGTGCTTTACACATCAGATCACAAGTTAATTCTCTTAATTTCGCATTTAAATTACTTGTAGATTGATAGTTTAACTAACCTGCCCGTGAGCCGCAGGTGAAAGAAATGATCGTAATTTGAAACTTATAAGCTAAAACTAAGTCAAAAACGTTATATCTGATATAAATAATTATGTGGAATCAAAATAATTTAAAATATTTTATGTAATCTTAAATTGAAAAAAAATGACAATATATTTCCCACCACATCAGGTTTAGTAGAACTGAAACTAAAAATTATTGATTTGAAAATGAATTTCACAATTTTGCAAAAAAGAATATACTTTTCATATTTTATTTGCTTTCTACAAGAAAACGTAATGTTAAGATATATATTAAATTTCCGCACTCTGCTACCGTTGTTAGACAGAATTATTATCGAATTGAGCTCAAATGATCCCTTGCAATTTTTTCACAAGCATTAATGATTTACGAACTTTTAAATGATGTGTGCGCCTATTGATTATCTAATGCCAGGCAAGCACAAAGTAATTGGTGAAAAACTTTTCAAGTAGTTGGTTGATTGGTTTATTTTATAGACGTGATTTTGAAGCAACACACAAATGAACACAACGAACGACATTCTGAATTTCATTTTTTGTATGATTTCTATTCATGTCCAGATCAACACTCAATTCAAATATAGTTCAAATCACATCACGTGAGGACGTTTCGCCACCAATAAACAGATTTGTTATTTTCGGTTTCACAGTTCACGATGGTTTTATGGCAGAGTCTCGGTTTAAAACCCAATCTTGTCATGGTGATTCTTGAATCCCACCTGGTCTGGCATACATTCAGATAAGTTCATGAAAGTCAAGGAGGTCTATTCTGGTAGTTTCCTTTGGCTGGGTCTGCACGTTAACAACGGAACCCAACCCAACTCCCAACCCAGCCGGGGTACCAAAATAGACCCCAAGGACTCATGATAGAGGAAAGTAAGCATTTTCTTTCGTCAAAGCGAGACCTGGAGTACCTGGGTAGTTCCTGAGTAAGAATTTAACCTTAGCTCCCACGGGCAAGGCAGGTCATGGCCTTACTGAGAACATTCAGGTGGAATTGACCAAAATTTGCATTTCTGCTTGACAGGAGAAACCAGAAAACCTCCAACAACGATCCCACCGCAGCGAATAATTCTATCCAAAGAGTATAACGGTCTACCAATTTTTTTGAATAATGTTGGTTAAAAGCACAGCCTGAGGACAGAACTCTATCCTGCAGTAAATATAAAAATATAAAAATAGAAATAACTAGGGAAGTTTTTGTGAAAAGAGTTAAAAATACAAAAATAATAACATAACAACGAAGAGGAATTAGAATCTGGGTGGATACGTCATCGAATGCTTATCCTGCAGATTCAAAATCAATAGTTTTCTATAGAGGAAAAAAGATTCTAAGGTACCTGGAATTGAATTATTCCTCTAAGAGCCTGAACCCCTTCGAATAAATTCCGGAAAGATTACATTTTACATGAAGAAGAAAGTTAAAAGTCTTTAAACATAGTCTGAAAAGAAGAGCTAAAAACTTACTAAAGTAGTGGAATGGAAAAAGAAGGAACGAGTTCAAAGCAACTTGTTTGAGTTTCTTATGCACCCATCTCCATCTAGTGAGGGATATACTAACTAAAAAACTTAAATAATTTTGTTGATTTTTCATAGATATTTTTTTGTAGTTTTATTTTGTTTTTTTTAGGATTTTAAAATTTTGCTATTGTTTTATGCATTTTATAATTCCACCCCTATTTTACCTTTTATAAATCCAGAGATATTTGCAGGTGTAGCCTCCCTTACAAAAAATGTCAGAAGGTGTGGTATGAGTAATGTGCTTACTCCAGTAAATGATAAATTGAGAAGCAAAAAACAATTAAATAAAACCCGGAAAATAAATACCAAATACTACCTAGGAAAACAAAATAAAACCACAAAAAAACGGTATGAAAATCAACAAAATATTTAAGTTCTTTTGTTTATGTTTCTCCATTAGATGAAAATAGGTGCTCACACCTATAAACAAAGTTGACTTTGACGTCGTTCTTTCTTTTTT
>BGPR01054721.1:0-10154 GCA_013235015.1 Araneus ventricosus
AATTTTAAATAAATGAAGAAAATTATTAAATAAATAAACATCTAAAACATTTTAAAGAAAGCATAGGTGTGGATTTAAATGCAAAAGAAACAGTTCAACTCGCAGCGGAAAAAAATGGCGAGGAATTCTGCATAAAAATGTGAAGGAAAATTTTCGTTCTTCTGTGACTTTATAATGTATGAGCTTCGGTAGTTGATTTAAATAAATTCTGTTGGAACGCAGCCGAGCTAATATTTGAGAGTTAAAGAGAAGATGGTCCGCACTTTAGCAGAGAAGTAGCGACAGCATCCCTTAAAACTTGCCAATTTCTAAGTAAACAGAATTATACTTTTCACAATTTTTGCATCTACACGCATAATTTTATGCAAATAATTGAAAAATATGAAACGAAAAGAATATTTTAAGGCAGATAAAATACATTTGTGGAATAAATTCTAGTATTCTGGCATCTATTTCTTTATTAACTCAGGCATATATTTTCAGACTTATTAGTCGTTTTTTCACGTTTTCACTCACCATGCTGCCTCATTTTGCTGTGAATTTATTGAAGAACTAGAAGATTTGTGCCCGTATAAGACGGGCTTTCAGCTTGCCAACAATATCTCAGATCTGATTGTCACAGACTTATTAACGAAAGTTGTAGTAGGAAATCTCATGCACGTTGGCAGAGTGTTTAAAAAACAAAAAACAAAAAAAGCATGAAAAACAGAAGTGATGAATTGATTGACAGATACTTTTGTTTTGCAAAAAATATCAAAATTAATGACTAAAATCGGATTGAAACAAAGAGTGATTCGTAATAGAATGCACCACAAATTCAAATCTTCAGAAAGAACCCTTTTAACAAAAACCAAGTTATTCTAAATTTATAGCATGCAAAAAATAACTTCACTTTTGACAATTACTTTTGTTTTGTCTAATTAAAATAATGCAAAATCAAATTCAAATATTAATAAAGAACTATTTTAACGAAAACGAAAGTTACAAAATAAAAACATGCACCACAAATTCAAATTTTATGAAAGAATTATTTTTAATAGCTTAAAAAACAGAACTCATTTACCAACACTCAAATCAGAACTTTAAGAGCAATTAGTAAAAATCTTTAAAGATAACAAATAGTGATTCGCGATAGAATACACCACAAATAACGAAAGTATTCATTATTAATCAAATCAAGTAACTCATTTACCAATACTCAAATCAGAACTAATTAAGAGCAAATAATAAAAAAAATTAAAGACCTTTGTTGAAATAACGATCTTCCGCTTATTCAAAAAAACTTCTAACTGATCGGCGATGCGGGAATACTATAATGAATCAACATAAACTGATAACGAACGGGTTTACCGGGGTGTGGGTGAATCAGCATAATTAAAAAACTAACTCAGCTCATAAAACCTGTCTAAATTAATTCACAACAGTGTAGACGTACATAGACGGACCACCTGAGTCTGAATCTCTTTGGCACGTAGCCAAACCAAACCACGTGACCGTTACTTCCACCTCTGAACAATTCTAATATAGATAACTATAACTATACAGGGTGTTCCAAAAGGTTTTTTACGAACTTTGGTGAGGATTGCAGAAAAGGATTGGTGAGGTATGCAGAAACAAGTCATTTTTACAATGGAACGTTGGGTTACCAACATAGAAGGCGACCGTTACTGGAGGTAGTTGTAAGTGAATAAAATAAAAGTAAAGGATACACCAGATAAAGTGTGTAACACAGGTGTAATGAAACACAAATTCACAATATCACAACAACAGAGTTGCAAGAATAACAACTTATTAAAAGTTGTAAGCAGCATGGAAGAGACAGTAAGAAGTAGGACACAGTATCAACAAACAAATTTTGAGTCTTCAAAGGACTTGCCATCCGAAGAAATGTACGCTTCGCATGTTATTCATACAACTGTGTTCTTGTGTTAATGCGAGAATTTGTAATACTTTACACTTATGTCGTACACTTCATCTGGTGTATCCATTTCTTTTACTCACTTCACTGACAATGAACCTCCAGTAGTGGTCCCCTTTTGCATTTGCGACTCTACGTTCTGTTGTAAAAATGTCTGGTTTCTGTATGCCCGACCCATTTTTTTTACCCATGTTTTGCCCACCTTTAAAAAATCGGAAAAACGACACAGTCTTAACCCGTCTACGAATCCGTCACACAAGATTCATACACAAATACCTCTGACTTGGCGAACAAATGCCTGTGTGTCCTCATTGTAATTGTGACGCAACAGCTATACACATTCTCATTGAATATCCACATTTTAATGCCCAACGCTGTTACTTCCTTTCAACCGAAGTGACGTTGGAAATGTTACTTGGCAAAGACCCACATGTTGGCCTTTTTGGATTTTTAAAGTTCATAGGATTTTATACCCTTATTTAAAGTTACTTATCTATTTTTTGGTCTTTTGTACTTCATTATCACTTTACCTTGTAAGTACATTGAATCATTTTACTTTGAACATGCTTTAGCAGGCCAACAGAAATGTTACTTGGCAAAGACCCACATGTTGGCCTTTTTGCATTTTTAAAGTTCATAGGATTTTATACCCTTATTTAAAGTTACTTATATATATTTTGGTCTTTTGTACTTCATTATCACTTTACCTTGTGAGTACATTGAATCATTTTACTTTGAACATGCTTTAGCAGGCCAACATAAATGTTACTTGGCAAAGACCCACATGTTGGTCTTTTTGCATTTTTAAAGTTCATAGGATTTTACAACCTTATTTAAAGTTACTTATCTATTTTTTGGTCTTTTGTACTTCATTATCGCTTTACCTTGTAAGTACATTGAATCATTTTACTTTGAACATGCTTTAGCAGGCCAACAGAAATGTTACTTGGCAAAGACCCACATGTTGGCCTTTTTGGATTTTTAAAGTCCATAGGATTTTAGACCCTTATTTAAAGTTACTTATCTATTTTTTGGTCTTTTGTACTTCATTATCGCTTTACCTTGTAAGTACATTGAATCATTTTACTTTGAACATGCTTTAGCAGGCCAACAGAAATGTTACTTGGCAAAGACCCACATGTTGGCCTTTTTGCATTTCTAAAGTTCATAGGATTTTATACCCTTATTTAAAGTTACTTATATATATTTTTTGGTCTATTATGCTTCATTATCACTTTACCTTGTGAGTACAGTGAATGATTTTACCTTGAACATGCTTTAGCTGTCTAAATTGCAGTGTCATTCTTTTAAAGGAAAGTAAAGACTTGTTTCGCGCAGTATAGCCAGTATATTGGCTCTTGTGCCAGTAAACCCAAACCAAAACTGTATGACTGACCTACCTTTAAATTTGTGAACGAACTTTTGAGACACCATATATTAAACATTCATTTGTACGTTTTGCGTTTACTTATTCATTCTGGTGTTATCATAAGAAAAGCAAAATCATTTTCAGCACTGGATAACTTTAATTTAGAATTAGAAAAATCTTTTGACCCATGCTCAAAAACTCTCGAATAGCTGAGAAAATCTTACTGCATTTGATCATTGTGCATTTATTATCTGTCATATGTCTACTGAGAATCGCGCCAAATGTAGAAATTTTCACACCGTCTTTGTTCCGAAAGAAGACATTTAGCGATCCTTTTACTTTTCACTGGAACCATAAATCATAGAAAATGTCACTTTCGATCAAACATCTTTTTAAACGCTACAGTTTTATATCCGATTTCTTAAAGGTTAAATAAAAAAATTTAAAGGAAGAAAAAAAAATCATCAGACAAAGGAAAAAAAAGTAACGGAACTCATTTTTTGCCCATTAGAAGATTGATTTTCAGCTGTTGCGGTTTCTCAAACACAGGGAAAAAAATAATCCCTCTCAAGGTAATTAGGGATTTCATTTACACTCTCTGTGAACTTTTTTCCCCTATTCCTTTTAAATTTCAATGGCGGTTGTTTGCTGCGTAAAAGTCTGTTACTAAGTAGCGGTTCACACTTTGGTTTTATATTCCCCGAGACGGCATTTTTTTTTTATTTCACCTCCGTACCCTCTTGTCATTTTCGCATTAGCGCCGGATTTTTTTCTTTTTGGTCTTGATATCGGCGACGGATTAAATATTCCGATGAAGCTTATTATTTTCAGCTTTTTGTTTCCCACCGCTTTCTCTCTTCTCTAAGAGTGCTGCTCAAAGTAAATATTGTATGAAGAGAAGAAGTTAGAAGAGAGAAAAAAATGCTTCTAGAGATAAAAGAACAATACAGTGAAAGACTTCTGATGCATCAGGTTCTTAGTAAATATTGCCTATCGGATTTAGTTAAAATATCTTCGAGACTTCTTAAGTGTGCAGTAAGAATGGACCAAGGTATTGATATGGAAAATATCTCTTTATAGTCAATATTTTGTCAGTTTAATTGGTAGGTTGCCCTTCTAGCATTTAAAATATTGAATTTTTAGAAGACAATAAAATATAAATAAATGCGCAATTTATACAATAGTTCAAAATATGCTAGCTTTTATTTATATTACATACTTTTATAAAATAATTATTTATATAAGTGTAATGATTTAGAAAATTTTCCCATCTTTAACATAAACCCTTTTCAACACCACCTAATTTTTAATTAAACGCTTTTAGCTTACAGTTATTAGCTCCATTTAAATTTTAGTATAAGAATAACTGCCACCTTAACTGTAAGAAGTCCGGATTCAATCGGCAGTAAAGCATTCCGGAGATTTCCCGTTTCACACTATTTATAGTTCGGACGCATTGCAATCACTCTCTTCCTTCCCAAACAGCAAAGAAAGCTTGTCTAAAAGGTTTTGGAAACCTTGTCGTCGACAAGGGTTGTCACAAAGGTTTCTATGACAAGGGTTGAACCTTTCGGCAAGGTAGCGGAAAGTTTCGCTAGTCAACAAGAAACAAGGTTTTCTGTAAGGTTTTTAGTAAGATTTCCCCAAGCTTTTATTACGAGCTTCTTTCAGGCCTTTCAAAATGTTCTTAAGAGCCCCCTTTCGGCGAAAAAAATAGAAACCCCCTTCCGAAGTCGTACCCCTACAGAGGGGTCCAACCCCCTTTTTCCACCCCCTCTTCAAAGCCGTACTCCTACAGGGGGGTCTAACCCCCTTCTTCTGACGTCATCTTAGTCTAGCTTACAATTATCTGGAACGTCAATTAATTAGATCAATTAGGAATCTTAATTAATCAAAGCTTAATTATTAATTTCAATTAATTTAATTTTTAATTGAACTTACTTGTTCGACTACGTTGTAAATGGGAACAAAAGTTCAAATTCCTCAGAGCCGGGGATCGAACCCGAAATTTATATAATGGAAGGCAAGCGCACTAACCACTATACCGAACGGGGCTACGCAAGATGGAACAGGTGGTTCATAAAAAGCTTCCCTACGGCAGTTTTGCGGGAATGGTTTCCGAAACGGTTTGCGCGGAAGTGCTTTCGCGGACAGCCTATGGAAAGCGAAATGGCAACCTTTCCGCAACCTTCTTTGCTACCTGGGTTTGTTTAAATCGTTACCGGTAAAATGCGCTTTGCGTTTCTCTACTTTCATCATAGCTTGATATATCTCAAAACTACCTAAAATGAGCTGAAACCTATCAATTAAACTATTTTTCATTCTCAACGACTGCCTCTTCTTTGGATTTGATTATGTCTAAACAACACTTGGAATAATGTTTCCTAAATATATTTCGAAAAGTTTATCTTTGTTTTAAATCAGTTAATTTAACATTTATTGCATCTAAATAACGTATATATGTGACATGCAACTGCTCAGAGCTGGGGTTATGATGCTTTCCACCAATAGAAACGCTCCCGCTGTAAAGCATATTTTACAGAGAAAATCGGCATACGGTATTTGGAGGGTTCAGAAATAAAGCGAACTAAGTCTGTGAAATTCATTTCCGAGAAAATATATTTTAAAGTAGATTAACCGTATTTAAAATAACAGTGGACTTCAAATTGTCTTTTCTGCCTGGTGGATGCTGATTTTTTGAATGTCATCAAAGTACAGTCGAACTTGTATACATCGAACTTGTCGGTTCCCAGAAAATAAATCCGATATATAGAAATTTCGATATACAGAAACACATATTGGAAATTTCTCATAATTTTTCTTACTAAAAACAATTATGTGTAGTTAAATTTTTTAAGGTTAATAAAGATTTAGAAAATGAAAGTATCAAAGAGATTTATGAAAAAATAAACAAATATGTATGCAATTTTCAAATTTGCTTACAATGTACTGAAAATTTATGTTCGAATACAAACCACGATGTCAAATTTTCATTCATTTTTGGAAATATTTTTCATTTCTTCTTAAAGCTGAACGTTCACCCTTATATATTTCCGTTTAGGGGCCATGTTCACTGTAAGAAATAAACTGAATTTCAAGTAAAAATCTCGCTCCACGTTAAGAAAGGGATTCATAGAATAGAAGCTAAGAATAACATATGTCTCACCGGCAAGTATTTATTATTTTTCGTAAACAACCTGCGGTTTTTCGCAAATTTCTATTGCAGTAAGAATCGATGAAACAGTTTTTTTATTTAATTTATATTCCTTCTTAAGAGCGAATTCCTTGGCGTTTTCGTCTGCGATAGGAATACATAAAATTTTTATGCGAAAAATTTGCTCGATATATGAAAATTTTATTCGATACAGGAAATTGTTTTCTAATGAAAATCCAAGGTTCCTGAAAAAAGTTCGATATATAGAGATTTTCCATTTATGGGAGTTCGGTATACCAGGGTCCAACTGTATTTTGTGTGAGCATACACTATTTTTACACTCAAACTTTCATGGTTCCTGCAAAAATATCGATCTATAGATATTCTAGATACATGGAAATAATTAGCTCTTCTCTATTCCATCCTACTGGCTTGTTTGAGACCCTAGGCACTATATCGTGTGTACTGCGGAGAAACTGGCCGCAGTACACACGATATCCCAGATAGCACGTAAGTTTGTAGCAAGTTTGATTTTGAATTGATATTACCTTGTCATCGCAAATTTGACGCGTCAAGCTTGAAGCGAACTTGTAGCAAGTTCGCCGTGACAACTAGCGCCACCTCCTTGCAATGCAAATTTGCTGCAAGTTTGCAAAACAAGCTTGATGCAAAGATAGCACAAAGAGATAATTACCTTTGTCTCTGTTTTTGAAAAAAACATCCGATTTTTAATAGCATCTCCTAGACCGTCCTTCTTTCTATTAATTCAATAAATCAACGATAATTTGTAAAAAAAACTAACTTTTTTATTAAAAAAATTTTGAAACATTTTCCATCTTTTTACTAAATATAACACTCGCATTTTAAAGAAAACTATATCGCCTTCTTCTTAATGTTGAAATTTTAACGTTTATAAACAAAATTAAACCGAAAAAACAGTCAATGTTTGTTGAAAAATAATGACTTATACATTTTGTCCCATTTTAAAGTAATTACTTTTGAACTCTAATTTCATAATTTATTCTACTAGCAAAACGTAGTTATTAGCGAAAATCGCTCTCTCTTTGACTTCAAATCATATTCTCAACTCAAAAAATTAATGAAATCAAGAAAATAGTTTAAAATAAATCGTATACGAATCGAACGATGCATTAGCGAAATCTATCTTCTACTCTTAGATTTTAACTGGCCGAGTGGTTAGAGCTTCAGCTTCAAAACCGGTAGATCGCGAGTTCTATCCCGGGTTGTGTTCGTATTCTGTTTTTGCTATAATTTGCAATGAGTTTGCAATGCAAGCTTACTACAAGTTCGTCCCATGGTGACTTCGAAGCTTGCGTTAACTTGCTGCAAACTTGTTTCACACTTGCACTCTTGTCATGTCAAACTTGCCGCAAGCTTGCAGATTTGCAGTGCAAGTTTGCTGCAAACTAAAATTGCTATCTGGGATAGTGTCTAGGGTCTCAAACAAGCCAGTAAGATGGAATAGAGAAGAGCTAATGTTCGTTACAGGACACGGGCCCTTCCCTTCATACCTTCAATCTTCGAACACATGACAACTGCTAGTGCGGAGAAAAAGGATATCCAATGCAATATGCCACAAAATGTAGGTTTACCCTCTTCTGGCATTTGAAAATTCCTACAGTGCCACTTAAATTACAGTGGTTGAAAAACATTCTCACTAATAACTTATCAAGAACCCGACTTTGACTCCTAATGCGCTTCATATGTGATGAGAACAATCCCATTGTAGAGGATAATCATTGAGCACGCATCCACCCAGACTGACACACAATTCTGGCTACTTATGACTCTTCTTTTTTCCCCCCTACGTATTTTTATTTTTTCCCCCATTTTGTTTTGTTTCCTATGTTGCTCCTGTCCAGTGTATGTTTCCTTTTTTCATCATTATTTGTTTTTGTACCTGTTATTTGTTTTTGTCCTTTCTAAAAAAATAAAATTCACCTCCATCCATCCAAACCGGAAAGCAGCCAAATGGCTCTAAACATGGGGATGCAGGTGGTGTAATGCAATGTAATGATACATGGGAATACGATATATGAGAGGTCTAACTGTATTTTGTGAACATACACTAATTTGACTCTCGAGTCTTCAAGATTATTTCAGTTACATTAGCATTCCGATTTTTGAAACTGCACAAAATCTATTCTGGGACGAACCTGCTTGGTACTCGAAAAAAGAAATTTGAATCGTGGTCAAATGACGAGAACGACGCCTGAGCAGGCAACCCCTTGCCAAACTTCTATCACACACCAACCGAAGGACGTTTCAAACATCAGAGCCCTGTGCAGTGGGTCTGGGTGGAATCGGATCTCGAATCCCCTAGGTCACCCCAAACCTACTATGAGAAAAAGAGAAGAGGGTCATTTTATGTGATGTGTGTCCGGTCGTATGACAACCGTAACTTCACGTTGTCTTTTGCTGCGCTGTGACTTCAAGTAATTTTTCAATTCCTACTATTAGTTCACACTCTCCCTATATATATTTATATATCTTGTTCAAATTTTCAATCGTTGATAAAATACTTTTTATTCATCAACTCAAGTTCAAATACATTTTTTAAAACTTGTAGTGGATGACACTTGATGTTAATACAGTTTTTTAAAATATTAACTCATTAATTAAATTAAATTAATTAATTTTATTTATTAGCCTGCCAACTTAGTCGCCAACTTTGCCGCCAATTCGCCAAAATGGTCGCCAAGATCAGCATCTTAGGGAAATGACTTTATAGGTTTGTAACAATATTCACAAAGAATTTTTCAATTCCTACTATTAGTTCACACTCTCCCTATATATATTTATATATCTTGTTCAAATTTTCAATCGTTAATAAAATACTTTTTATTCGTCCACTCAAGTTCAAATACATTTTTTAAAACTTGTAGTAGATGACACTTGATGTTAATACAGTTTTTTCAAATATTAATTCATTAATTAAATTTAATTAATTAATTTTAGTTTTATATGGGAGAAAAAAATTTCTCTTATATAAGATATTTAGCAGGATATAAATTTAGGAATAAATACCGTCAGTGACGAAGCGTGTAGATCGGTAACCTAAGTAGGATCGACTTTAAAATTTTTTTATATTACTTGTTACACTGCAGCTTGTGCAATGGAATCCAAGTTGGTGCAGAACATTTGATGTGTATCCCCGTAAGCATAGACTGATTCCCTTAGCTATACATAATCGCAGCATTCTTCAAGAAATCGCCATTCCTCAAACTCTCTTCCATAGTCAAGAAATCAATGCACTGGTACCTTCAGATTTTTACACCTTTAATCCAAAGAAAAGAAGCCAAATTTCACCAACAGTATGGAAGATATTTCAAACGACGGAAACATCCATTTCGATCCTTTCACCAGCTGATTTAAACCTCTGAAGAATGATTTTTCTTGTAAAAGGTTATTCTGGAAGACCCCTCCTCCCATTCCTTGATGCTCTTGCCCACGTATTATTGAAGATATGTGATGGATGGTCATTTCTGCGCGTTATTTACTGCTCTTGATGGATGGTTCAGGCCGACAAATAAATCCCACGTCTTTTTCAGATGTTAACGAAAATTCCGAGCTTCTGGTGACATTCTGTGATGGATCCCTTCGCGGAGAATGAGGGAGCATCAGGAGTTCGACCGAGCAACAAGAAGTAAAGGAGAATGGGAATTACTTAATAAAGATTATTTTGTCAATAC
>BGPR01054722.1:0-10154 GCA_013235015.1 Araneus ventricosus
TGGAAGCTTTTATATACCTATACTTTATTTGGTTCTTATCTTTTCTTCACTTATTATACAGGGTGTCCACATATATCGTGGTCCAATAGCTAATTTCTAAACCGTTAGAGATAGACATATAGTTCCAATGGGAAAGATGCTTTAAAAAAGAGAAGATTATATTTTATGTTTTTTGACTCATTAAATATATTTCTGAAAAAGTTACGAATTCTAACTTTTTATACGGTCCAACTGTCCTATCAATCTTATTTCGCAAAATATTTCTGAGACTCTAACATTTTAAACAAAAAAGCCCCACTCTTCTACTAAAACTGAGCGAGTTATGGAGCTTTGGTTTTCAGGATTTTTAACCAATCAGCAGCCTCGTCGAGCAAGTGCTGCGCATTGATTGGTGTATCGTCTTCAAGACGGCTATTGAAATTTTGTAAAGTGGTCTAAATCAGCGATATTCAAAGTTCCACAATTCGGTCAGTTTTAATAGCAGAAGAGTGGGTTTTTTTTCTTTAAAATGTTAGTGTCAAGAATATTTTTCTCAATATGATTGATATACCCGGATGACCGTATAAAAAGTAAGAATTCGTAACTTTTTCAGAAATATATTTATTGACTCATAAAACATAAATTATAATTTTTCCTTCATTTAAAGCATTTTTCCAATTGAAACTATATGTCTATCTCTAACGGTTTATAAATGAGCTATTGGACCACGATAAGTGTGGACATCCTCTATAAATCGCCTTTCAAAATTGACTCATGTGGTTTCTTCAATCAGCAATTCATTTGAATATTCCAGTTTACAATTGGGATTCATAATTTTTTTATAATTCATCTTTAATTGCATCGCTAATAATCTACGGTATAATATATATCGTAAAATTTCTGCTAAATCTAAGAGATATGTATGTCGAAATAAAATACTAAAATGTATCTATGCGAAGGAGATTTTGTCACACTAATAACAGGTATCGCAAATGTCTCCTCTGAAGTGCTTAAACAAAAGGAGAAAGGTAACTAAAAGAACTGAGTTTGTTTTATTTAGAAGAGTCTCGTGATAAAAATCATAAAACCGCTTTGTGGATTTGTTCCCTGCTTAGAGTTTTGCTTTATATCGCTATTGATAAACATTTGTTTTACGTGTACTCATGTTCTGTTTAATTGGAAAGTAATTGAGTTTCCTGTCTGTATATTATGACACATTTTGAGTTATTGCTCGAATATATTTGAAATATTACCGATTACCATTAGGATTCATAATTGGTGTGTAACTTCCATGTTTTATAGCAATGTTATTAATATACGGGATAATATGTGCAGAGTATACGAGATAGATCTTTATTATTCTAAACATCAATAACAAAAATACAAACAATTGAACGAAATGCAGTTTGTGTAAAAGATCTTAGATCTTTCCTTCTTCGTGGAAAAGAACGAAAAAAGAAATCGAACTTTTTTCACAGTATTTATATTGTAACTGCGTGAGAATATTCTCTCTGCCTAGAAAGTTTCAACGTCATAACGCTAGGATATGTGGTTTTGAAAACATTTCAATTAAACATGAATGAGACAGCCTCAAACTTAATGCTTGGTGTAGTCTTGCAACACGAGCTGTATTCGGGGTCCATTCTTTAAGCCGGTGACCTTCAAGTCTTTTAGTGAAATTCCTTATTCATTTAGGTTATATACAATACTAGATGCAAAGTGTTTGTTAGATCCGGAGTTCAGAGACACATGGGCAACATAAACCGAACCAGATTCGTTGATGAAAGAATAATGCTCCTCCTTCGTTTTTCGACTTAACTGTTTTGATTCAATCCTTTCTATAACTAAGGTGTGATTTTTTCTTCGTCAAAGTAAACTGAATAGAATAGATCAATACCAAACACTGTTGAGCAAGACTAATGCCAAGCATGATTCACAACGCAATTTGCCCGGAATGCTGCTCATTCAATAATGATGACTCTCACCTAGACATAGACATGATAGACAACTAACATATGATGGAGGCGCAAGTGGGAGGAATCGGCACTAGAGTAAAGGACATGAACGAACCGGAGTATCGCACGGTGTTGCCAGTTGGAGTAATGAACAATGAATTCAAATCAAATATGCAGGTTAATACTAAACCATCGACGCTGTTCTTTTAAAAAAACACTTTGGAATTGTTTGATTAACTCCGTGGTTTCATTGTGGATCCGTAAAAACAGATGCAAATCTGTTTTAAAAATTTTCGAAAATTGTCAAAATATTGCATTTTTTGGTATATTTTAAGGGATTTGTGCGATCGGAAGATATTCTATAAATAGATAAATATTTTTTTTCTTATGTAACAATACCCTTTGAAACTTCTTTGTACTATAGCATTAAAAAAAGCGGAAAGAAAGATGTTTAAAAATTGCTACAAAACTGTGAAATTCTCCATTTTTTCAAATATTTAAACGATTTGCGCGATCGGGAGATGTTATCAGATTTGAATAATTCTTTTTTTGTAATTGTATTCACCAATCGCAACTTTTCCGCCCTATAGCGACTCTGAAATATAAATTTTAATTTTTTTGCTCCACCCCTGCTATGAGGCTTCGTCTTAAAAAAATCTTCGTCTTATTAAATAGTAAACGATTAAAAATCGTCTTGATGAAGAGGTGACTTACTTAAAAATGCTAGTTTAGCAAAGTTTTCTATATACAAAATTTTGCAATATACCGGTGCCAATTTTAAAAGTTCATTCCCTGTTTGCTACAAATGCAATTGCAACCGAAAATATTATAAAATTGATAAGTCCCTCTTTGTTTTTCGCTTCAAAATACAACTTTTTCACCCTTTAGGAAGATCTCAATTTTTTTAATTTATTATTTTATGTCATTTATTTAAATTTTTTCGTGTTTATGAAACAAAAGAAGCGTAATAAAAATCCACTGATTAAAATTAATAGCAAAATTTCTAGAAAACACTTTTTCAGATACGTTTAAAGGTAGTAAGGCACGGTTAAAAGCAAATGATAAAATAACCATTTCCTGTTAAAACTGAAGCGTCAATATTACAAAAAAATAAACCTAGAAACATACAGTTATAATTGGCTATTAGACAGAGGAAAGCTGTCTTGCTTTTTGCTGTTAACCGACAAAAGGACCTCGATTTTTCTCGAATAAGCAAAAACGGACTTACATCGCACATAGAATAGGAACTCATTGTGAAAATGTTATGCATTCTACATGGAAATAATGATGTTGGTTTTAAAACGTAACATTTGCATTTTATACCTCAATCCGAAATATTTCTTTCTTTTCCAGAGATTCGTTAAAATTATCTCAAGAAAAGGACTCAAAGCAGTAAATATATTTTCCATGCATGAATTTAATTTGGGACAAAAAATTCTTTGCGTTCTTTTAAAACTATAAATGGTTATATCTTTTAAATATGGTTGAAGTTTTTTCCAGGTTTTCTAATTTACTAATTTCAGAATTTTAGCTTATTTTGAATTAATATTTCTTATATATAAAACGTAACTTCTCCCAAAACCTTAATATTCAATTAGAATTTCTGTAAATCGATACTGTGATGTAGATTTACGAGGGAAAACTGGGTTTTTGAAACAATAATGTTGAACATGAAAATTGGAAACATTTTATAAATAGAGGAGTACAAAATAATTGTTTCCATAATTTTATTGAATAAAATCATGGAATCAATTATATTGTTTAACTGGAGACTAAGCGAGGTGTTTATGTAAAATTTTTGTAATGCTTTAAATAATAATCAACCAATAATGTTTTTTTATGCATTTTTTTTCATTTCTAGCTTTTCACCATGAATACAATGTATCAAAATATCTTAAATTTTTGTTGCTAGTTACAAAATATTGTAAATATACTTTTTATCGTGAAAGCATACGGAGGATAATGGAAATTCAAGAAATACCCCTAGAGTCATCTTGATTTCCTTTCGTTTTCATAGAAACAAGAAATTCCTGCAAAATTCTAATGCTGAAAATTTGACAAATTTATCAGTGAAAAAAAATTAAAAACATAAAGATCATGATAGATATGATAATTCGCTTTATAAATCTACCTTTTAGAAGAGTAGTTTTTATTCCGTTTGAATGTTCTGCATATTTACTTAGATAAACTATGGACATTTTATGAATAATTATAAAAATTATCTCAAGGAGAATCATCAGTGATTGTCAAATACGATATTTAGGAAAAAGCAAATAATGCAACTCAACAATTGTAATTCCATATCTCTACTCCTTTATCTCTATACGCATTAGCGATTGCGCGTTATATCCGTATGCGAAGATTGTCCGCCAACTCAGTCAGCAATCGCAAAGATTAATTTTGTATCTAGCTAAGGTGTTCTCCGCTCGACTTTTTGTATACATAAGGGCACCCGGGGCAAAACAGAACTACGGGGTAAAACAGAACCCTCTCATTTTTTCGCCCAGTTTGTTGAGCAAATTAGTGGAAACTCCTGGATTGTCATAACACACCCTACTGCACATGACTGAACTGTCCAAGTCCATGAGAGTTGGATATCACGCATAGGTTAGAAGTATTGCTCGTTTATGAACATAATACTGTAGTTTCACCGATTTTTTTTAATAAGTTAATTCAAATAAGTGATTATTATGTTTGGATAAACACTGCTTTTTCGTTAATAATACTCTTTGAACTGCTCATTCATGTACTTGTGTTGTAGTTTCTTAGTTTGTAGCTTAGCCTTACAGTAGTTCTTTGTTAACCTCTGTACTTGGGGCATAACGAACCGGGCAAAACGGCACCCGGTTCCGTTTTGCCCCAGTGTAATTTGCCCAGTGCCGGAGTAGAAAGTGCTGATGAAGATACATTTCTCTTTCGTGAGTTTTGTCGTAAACTTTACTTTTCCTTTGCTTAATTTTTCATTACCGATATGGTGTCTGAACTAATTTTATTGAGATTTCTTATACTTAATATTACTTATAATATGTTTAATAGTCATAAAAAAACAATCCTTTTTTATATTTAAGAATTTTTAAAGAGTACAGAAAACGGTCCATTTGACAAAGTTTATTAAATCGTGAATGACAATTTATGCACTGATTATATATTAATTTTTAAATTCATTATGCGTGACCAAATTAATATCTTGCATTTTCAAATGTCTCTGAGTATTATTTAACTTTTTACAGCCTTCCACACCTTAAGCATTCCATTTTGCCCCGGGTTCCCCTACATGTGGGATACTGCAGTTAAGTCCCGCCAAATGTCACCACTCTTGCATCTGCTAACGTCGAAAGACTTATCCTTCTCAAGCGAGAAGTTTTTCTCTCCACACTCTGACCGGCCAACCCCTTTCAGCCCAGGGGCTCTCTATCTCTGCACCTATTGGATATCCCTTGTCTTCCCATCTCTCTACGATCTGTGTGATTCTCATGCACTCTTCCCACCTCATCAGATGATCTGCGACCATCCTGCATCAATAATATCCTGTTCAGAAGAGCTAAAGCAAGTCAGGCCTTCACCAATCTTCTTTATTATATCAAGTAGTCATTTGTGGGGACAGGTACTTCGTTAACCAAGTATCTTGCCACGAGTCAGAGGCGTTGTTGGAACTTGATGATCTAGCATGACTCTCGAAATTATTCTTGATGTTTGATTTGTAAAGGGCAGTACCTGCCTTTCTCTTTTCTTTATGTTCTAGCATTGTCCTTGGTATTTATTTTGTCCCCATTAAATGTCTAAAATATCAAATCATTGCCTTCTTTAACCATGTAGTAACTCACTCCTACCCCCAAACACAATCTCGCATAATTTTTGTTTAACTTGAAGAGAATTGACTATTCATTTTGGACGACTTCCCTTTGAGTGTCTGTGTCTAAAATTTGACACATATTTATAATTCTGCTTACAAAACCATAAGTCCAATTTAATCCATCCACATCACTGGGTTTATGAGTTATCGTGTCCGTATGTTTACGGACGAAGATTCACGATTATATTATAAAGACAGCCAACCATCCGTTACGCTCATTTCGTTTTCAAGTTTTCATGCTCACCGACAGACAAATAGACAGCCAGAACGCGATTGCGTGCTTCTGTACCCGCAACCCTTATACTAACTGAACAGTTGGATGGACATAGGAGGGACAGACAGACAGTTGTTCTTTCGACTGATTTTGCCTTTCATATGAAAATGATTCACGATTATATTATAAAGGCAGCCAACCATCACTCCGTTTTCAAGTTTTCATGCTCACGGACAGATAAATAGACAGTCAGAAAGATGTGATACCTTTAGCAAACCAAATGTAAAGGTTGCCACTTTGGATCGATGCGGTGGTCAATAGGCTAACTTGGTTATCATTATGTCTACAGCACTAGGGACAAAATTTACTTTAAACTATTCTAGCTACTGCAAGAAAGAGAGACGCTACCGCATCTCATTGGTCAAGGTAACTTGGAACGTACAAACCACCGTTGAAAGGTATGCAAGTGTATACTGGCTCTTGCAGGTGTGAAGAAATATCACGCAACACTGAAGAAACTAACTCGTGATAACAATTATAACTTTAATACACTTAACAAGATAAAAGTAAAAATAAAGTAAATGATAATTGAATTAACATGTCGAAAACAGGAACATAAAGCAAATCAAAGAAAGAGAGAGATGACAGATGATACTTGTGCATCTATAGCACTAAACTCTCCACTACGCATGAGCAAGGTAGACAGCTCACGCAGGATGAAGCTGTTGCCACATACCAAAAGTAGTTTCTTCGGACTCTGAGATATCTAAGTTTTGGAGGTTCATAGAAATTTCGAGGACGAAATTTTAACGATTTCACTACTTTCTGTTTGTATACGAGTAAGTAAAAGTGCACTACCAGAATTTTCCTGCACCGTCTTGCGAAGAAAAGCTATAACTTAAAATTTGTATAATTGTCGATTATCGTATCAGTTGAAAACGATATTTATGCTAGCGATTATACCGAAAAAGGGAAAACTGGCATCAGTCGGATCCTTGACTTTTCCATTATTCAAAATTTCTGCTAGACGGAGAAAAATTTCAATATCCAAAGAATTTCGAGACAATAAAACGAAAACATTTCTTTAAAGCATAGATTTCTTAGAAATTTATATTTTAAATAATTTATTCATATTTATACTTGAATCCCTACATAAACGCTATCCTTATTAAAATTCGAAGAATTTGAAGTAGAAGGTCGCTCATTATCCGAAAAGTTTCTCAGTATTTTCAGCTAAATATATGGTTTTATTTATGATGCTCCAAGCACTGAAGTTTTGAAAAATTTGTTTATAATGACTTCTAAAGAAGATTGCATTCTTGGAAATGATTTCATAGAAAACTATTCAGAAATGATTTTGTGAAGCAGCAATTTCGTAGATTAATACTATCTTTTACCATTATCGACTACCATTAGTCACTGCAAATGTGTCCAGAGAATTTCGTTTTCAGCGACGTCTATTTTAGGCGGAAGACCAGATACGTCCATTTTCAGTATGACTTCTGTCAGTTTGAGTCATTGGAAAAAGACATTATGCTATTTTGATTTCGAAACTAGTCACGACGAGTATAGTTCACTAGAAAAAATATCTTCTTCTGAATGGAATATTTTGATCCACATAGTGATAATTACACAGATGTAGTAAAATTTAAATTTAAATTGATATATCGATATAAGACAATGTTAAAGATAAATTGATATATTATAGTGAAAAATTTAATTGAAATCGGTAAAGAACAAATAAAGTTTAAAACTATTAAAGAAACAACTATAGTTTTCTGTCAGATGTTAATGAATTCGATTGAAAAATTATGAAACAAATATCAGAATACTTTTGATTGTTCCTATGCCTGAGTTTTAGTATTTTCAGTGAAGAGATATTTTTTAAACAATCTTATTTAACTTGATTTGTTTCATGTTTGTAAGTATGGAATTTTGTAATCGATTTTTCCCTAAGTTTCTATAGCACTAGAGGATAGAAATTTTGTATTTTCGATGGCAATACTCCATTTTAATATTTTCAGAATTTAATTATCCACTAATAATCTCCACATTGTAGAAAAATTGGAAAACAATAGATCTCAAGATTAGAAAGTACTAAATAATTAAAATATCTGCAGTTTGTTACGCTAATAAAATTGTGTTTTTTAAAAATATTTTTAATTTTTATTTATTTATTTTTTTTTTGAGGAAATCGAGTCATCTACTGGAGAAAACTGGACACATTTTGTAGCAAAAAAAATGTTTACATTTATTTTGCTTGTTTAATATTATTTTAAAGTTTCAAAGCATTTAAACTTCCGTGTTGAAATTTTTTTAAAAAAAAATTTGTTTTAAGTTTCCTCCATATGCAATGCTAGGCCTGAGAACGTGAACCCTCTAAGCAGACTATATACATTTGAAAATAAAATTTTTTTAACATTATCCCGTGAATAAATAAAATGTATATAAATCTAATGGAAATAAATTGAATTGTGAATATTAATTATCTATTTTAATATATAAATAATCATATTTATGAATGAATACTATTTCGTGGCCGGATTTCAATAGTGAGTATAACAGCTAATAAAAACAGATGTGAAGATTATCAAATTTTAAGATTGAGAAAAACAATTGTTTCCTCTGGATGAAACGGTTTCGTAAAGCTTTTGTATCATCATATTTAGTGCCAAAAATTAAATGATAAATATATACTAAATCAAAGTTTGTTACTTTTTTTTACATAAAAACTAAATAAAGTTGTAGGGTATTAAACATGTATAAATAGTTGAATGGACAGATGATGCATGTCCACTTTGGACCAATTTTTAATTAACCCTCTGGCTGCCGAATTTTTTTTAAATTACTGTTTCGATTAGGGATTGGAAAAACATACCGGTTTTAACCGAAAACCGGATGATTTTTTGTTTCGGTAAACCGGTTTTTTTCGTCCCGATTATAACCGGTTATTTTTTTAAAATCCTATGACAGGGTAAAAAAACCTGTTCGGAAAATAGGCTCGATTTTAGGTTCGATTAGACAAAAATTAACCAAGTTATGAAGCTTTGAATTTCATCATCTTAAGACATTCAACGACAACCGCTTTCTCGAGGCGTGTGTATGTTCGATGTTTGCTGAAAGAGTCTTTATGAACAGATAAATTTTGACCAATGGATGGATTTCCTGTAAAAGCAATATTATTAAAAAACATTTGTCTACAAAACAGAGCGCCGTCTCTTACCCCCATACCCGTAATCAGACCGGTAACTGAACGGTTTGATGGGAAATATAGGGGAATTTTATTTAAGAAAAGCAATATAAACAAAAATAAAGAAATAATTACACTATGTACAGCACAGGCATTTTCACTTTTACACTATTAGTTCGTAATAATCTTCTTTTTTTGAGATGTTGTTATAACTTTTTTTGAAGGGGAGGGGGAATGTCCGGTAATTGAGCTTCTTAGTTCAGCTTGCTGGAAAGTTGAAGGTTAGGGAGGCCGGAGAAGATCTCTGTTTTCGCTTATGAATTTGGCAATTCCACGAATTTTATGCCTGGAGACGAGGTTATTGGCGACTTTTTTCAGCCATTCTTGTTCGAAGTTGGGCGCTGGCTTCCTCATATGCCAAGACACTGTGTAAATACACTCCGTGGCATAGTGAAGTGCCGTGCCAATTCCACCACAACTGCAATAATCGCTGTAAGACAGGTGAAACCTTTTGAGATAGGCAGGGAAAGGGCCAAGTTGAGAGAAGAAGATAACATCCTTTATAATCCAGTTAGTGGGACGGAGACTAACTGAGGGTATGATGTTATTGATTTTCCTTCCTGTATCGCTATTCTTCCATGAGGTTTGCCACTCCTCAAGCATGCATTGTGGCTTACAGTTGGCCTAACTTCAGTTCTTCTAAAAGAACTTCTAACTAAACCTCTTCTCCACAGCATCGCCAGACAGCTAGGCTAGGTATTATTCAAAATTATTCAATTGTTATTATTTCAATAATATTGAATTATGGTGAAAGCTATTGGTACTCAACTTCATTATTTGAATCTTGATATAATGACGATGAGGAAACTCATCACGCTAAACTTCTTCTAACTAAACTTCAGACTTCTAACAGAACTTCTTCTTCTAACTAAACTTCTTCAGACTTCTAACAGAACTTCTTTT
>BGPR01054723.1:0-10154 GCA_013235015.1 Araneus ventricosus
ACTAATTAAGTTACTAATTCTAGGACATATAAAAATAATTTTTCATTGTTCTGTTTAATCACAGACGACTTTTCGAACATAAATATTTCCATGATCGATTTTTGTTATAAAATTTTTTCCCGAAACAGATTTGAATTTTAAATAATACTCACAAATGAAGCCTCATCTAATGATAATAGTAAGCTGATGAAAATAAGGTGTGTGCCGTCAGCGGCGTTACACCTGGGAAAGGCTAATTAGTTTTTATTAATTTTGAATTTTGGGCCAGAATACTCAGGGCTTCTACAACCACCTGGGCATGTGCTGGGTGTGAAGCAAACACTAATTTGAGAGAAAAAAATAAATTTCTCTTGAATAAAATTTCAACAAACATGCCGGAATGAGAGATGGGATAGACTAGAGCCAAATTAAGAAAGCCTGAAAAAAAATGCTGCGTGCGAGACTGCCAGTCTGAACGTTGATCCACTGGGTGATGCGTGCTGGGCGTACTGGCAAAAGTGCCTCCACTGACCGAGAGGTCTAAGGAGACCCACCTTGTCCTTCCATTTGCCGCTCCGTCAACACTGACTTTATTATTTCTTTAAACATGAGAATACAATTTACATTGTCCTGCAGGCAGGAGTCTCTCGAGGGCCTTCTGTGGCGCTCTTTACATCGACGGGAGAGTGACTACATAGTAAAATTGAAATTACAAATCTGATTTTTCAACTCCATAGTCATGGAGAGGGCTCACATGAGCGATTAATAAAATTGAAAATGCTAAATTATACATCTCTTTGCAACTCCATAGTCATGGAGAGGGTTCACATGAGCGAGTGATAGAATTAAATTGCCGTATAATACATTTCGTTTCAACTCCATAGTCATGGAGAGGGCTCACATGAGCTACCACGAAAGAAAACGTAAGAATTAAGAACAAGACACATAGTTCACGAATATCTGCACCACAATAGTCCTTGGGCGGCCCACATAGGCATGAATAAATCGAAGGAAAAGATATGTACAACTATTTACAGCCCAATAGTCCTTGGGAAGCCCCGAAGGGCGAATGGCTGGCTATTGTCAGTCTGTGGGAGCAAGGCCAGCACCTTGAATGACAGTCCGAGTGTTATGCTGGAAGTGAAGAATGGTCACGATCAACTGTACAGGGGAAGGGAGTACTAGTTATTCCTCCAGTTGAATTATATCTTCCTCGTGTTCATTCAAGTACTGTAGGATGCCGCAAAGCTCTTTGGCCATTACTCTGTCCGTTATGACCTTGAGCAGTGAGTGTGAAGAGTTGATCCGGTGGCGCAGGTGTGCGACCAGGGGGCAGAAGAAGGCATAATGCAAACGTCATCAGGGGTGTCTTCCAAAATGACATGTCATTTATTCATTATCAAAATATGTAATGGATTCCAATTGAAATATTCACAACATTTTTAACACAATTTGTGGGTATCATGGGGTAGCAAATGATTCCTCTGAAAAAAAATTATAATTTTTCAATAAATTTTGTGTTTTGTCTACCAACATATTTGCTTGTTTATTTTTCATTAATACTCCAGTATGAGCGCTGCCTGCGTTTTCATGTTTGAAAATTTTTCTTTAGCAATTTCAGGTTTAAGTAGCTTCTCTATTTTGTTATGAGACTAGAATGCTAATAATTTGGTTCACGTTCGCCTTAATGAACAATACTTTCTTTTCTAAAACCAAAAAAGTTACCACATGTTTAACACGTTGGCTGCAAAGGTCAACTATAGCGAGAAAATATACATCTTTACTGTACCATTTAACACAGTTGTATCCATTAATTTGATACCAATGTCTAAGAAGTTACATCCTTTAATTTGATACCAATTTCCAAAAAGATGTATTCATGTGTGATTTTGATCTGTGGCTGAGTAAAAAACACTACTGTTGGTATTTACAGTTCAGCTTTATGTTATAGACTGAAGCCGCGAGACTTACCGATGAGTCTCATGTTAATATGATGATATAATACTATGACTCCTGAAACGCTACTGGAGAAAACCAACCTGAAGAGGATTAAAATATTTTAAGAGAATTAAAATTGAATAAATTTAACAATTATTTTCGAAGTCATTAAATATAAAGCATACGCCTAAGATATCATTTAGACACTCTTCTCATTTACGAAGTCAATAATCTTTTCTATTGTAAAATGTATTTAATGGCTGCATTTCATTTTATAATGAATATTTATTTTGGCTATTCAGTTCCTCGTTACTCCTATATACAAAATAGCGAATGCACGCACATATTTGTTAATAGTGAGTTGTATGTCAATTTAGATTTTCATTAGATAGGTTATATTTTGACTATGACATTTAAATAAATCTAAAAAAAATCTTAATTTAAGATTACCTCTGTTTAAAATTGTTCGAATATAAAATAAAATAAATCTTAATTATAAAAGAAAATTGTTCAGTTGAATGAAGCTGTCTTTATTCGAGAAGAGAAATCCTGAAGAAAATAAAATTGTCCTGTATTATTTTATTAGTAGTTATATGAACTGTTGGCCTCGCGTACGACAAAGAAACCGTAAGAACTGCACTTCGACGCAATCTTTTTTTTTCAAGATGCGAATTATTTACTCAAGAACTTATTTCTTCTCAATTCCGAATACTTTCTTTTATCAATATTAACAAAATTTCCATTAAAATTTCTGCTTTTATCAGTGCAACAAAATTACATTAAAGTGCCTTTAGATTATATTCCTTCAAATTTCTTGAATTCTACTTCTAAAGTTCTGAATTAAAAAATTTTACAAACGAAATTGAGCAAATTTAGATTTCGAATTATATCACAAAATAGTCTTTTTAAAATGACTAGGTGCAGTTGATAATTCAACTTAATAACATTTTTAATGAATGAATATATGCTTGTATTGCACCACAAATTTCCGTATTAAAACATGCATAATTAGTAAAAATATTTTTCCTCTCTTTGCTTCATCATTTCTTTTCTCTTCCCTTTCAGTCACTTTTCATGCACTCTGCTTCTTAGAAGAGCGGTAGGCGGAATTTTAAAAAAAGAATGTATGTCGTACTTATTTATTATTTATATAAATGCTAAAATTTTATTAGAGTATTCGCCGTTTGTAGTGATCACGGAGTTGGTTGTACCGATCAAAATATCCTGTAATGGATCTCCCGTATCTAAACACATAGAAAATCTGTTGGTTCTATTGATCAACAATTCACTTGTAGTGATCGGTTTAGATGGTCGAATGGGTTGTTATTATAAAGAACTGCACCATGGAGGCTTCATCTAGCCCAAACAGGAAGATGATCCTGATGAAAAGCCAGCCGACTTTTCCGAAGAGGATAATTATGGCTGGATCAACGTTGACTCAAATTTGGAGAAATCTAGAGAAGAGACAAAATTCCAAGTGTGGATATATCGAAGACATGATCCCACATAGCAAGAGGAAAATGGGGATGAATAGAGATCAGAAGAGTAACCATTATCAACCTAAGAACCCAAAACCGTGCTGAATCTTTTGATAAGCACTATTCATATGAACGGTTAATCCAACGAATGCTTGAGAAAAAATATTACTCTCGATACCTTTTTGAAAAAGCTTAAAAAATAAAACATTCTTAATTTTTTCAATTCTGTGCATTGTATCACTTTTCTATTTCTACTTAAAACGAATCAGTAGGTACTAACAATTGTGTGACATGTTTTTTGCTACCCTTGGTCAACTACAGATTTGTATTATTTTTAAAGCATTTTGTATGCACTAACCATTGCAAGTTGCGTCCACTTGAATCTATACTTATAAAAGGCAATGTTTGTGTGTGTGTGTGCGTGTGTGTGTGTTTGTCTGCGATGTCCAGACGAATCTATCGCACTTACAGCCATGAAATTTGGCACACAGGTAGTCGTAATGGTGACTGAATGCACCTCGAAGCCGAAATTTTAAATTTTAATCTAGAATTTTTTTTATTTAATGTTTTGTGTTGTTTTGGTTGATTTTTCGCACTAATTTCTCAATAGAATAGTTACGAATAAGTTTACGATAAAAATATATACACCATCGGAAAGAGCACGCGATTTCCGTTCTAATGAAGTTAGTTTTGAATTTCTAACGTAATTTACTGAATTTTGAGAATTTTTTTAAAAATTGTCACTTTCTCCTTATATTTTTAACTGTCAATGTTTTTTCCATCGCATCCAACGTTCTAATAAACCTATGATTTTCAGTTTTTTTATGGTAACAACAGAGGTATTTATCTCTCATTTAAAACAAGAACGGTTAAAATATCTTTGTCCGTTCGTTCTTAATAATTTTTTTTCTTAAAGGGTTAAAAAAATTCTTTTCGAATGAAGTTCTTTCTCCGGAACGGTGAGTTTCTCCCTGGCTACGGCTAGCGCCATCTGTTGGAATTATTCTCTCCTCAATTTTTAGCATGTTTTGCTAGGAATAATTTGAAATCATTTCGTTGGACGCAAGGGTTTAGTCGTAAATTAAGCAGTGCTGGAAGATTCTGACATGGGTGATAAGTTGGCTTTGCTGAATTATGAGAGAATTTTTTTCGTGATGAGCTAAAAGAGTTTCTTTACCATCTGCGTAAAATGTGCCATAGCTTTTCACGCAAGCTCCAGGGGGGTGACGAAGGGGGTACTGTCGTGACCTTGAAACGTCACGGTATTGTGGTTTGAGACTGTATTACATCAGCATAACTTAGATACACCATTGCTGTATATTAAAGATTTTCACGTTGCAATTTTTTTTTATTATTGTTTTGGAATAACGTACTCTGTACTGCTTTTCTACATGTCATTATCGCGGGAAAATCAATGTGTATCTTTTGTTTTGATTTTGTTTCAAAACTTTTTCGTGTCATTGTGGGCGATTTTTTTTTTCATGTTTTTGAAGTCCTGATTCCACGGGCAACGCCGTGCGCGTTCTGCTAGTTACTTTATAAAAGAAATTGATCCCCGATAGAAGTGGGCACCACTAAGTGTGGATGAGTTGCTTAGGTTTTTATATGAAGGAACTCGCCCGCCTCGGGGTATATGAATTGGGGGTGCGGCAGCCCTCCTGCAGTGATAGTACGCACCTCCTACGGGAGGGGCCGGGCCGCGAGGCTGTGCTGGCCATTAGGACCCGACCCCAGTACTCGTCGCTATCGCACGACTGTCATTCAGTGAAACCCGTGTGCTTTGGCAGGTCGGGGGCTGTATTTACGGTTATAAAAGAAATTGCAAAGACATGATAACATGAATTAAATATAAAAGATAGCACTGTTTAAAAAATTTTTATATATAATTAGAAATAATTTTATTTTTAATTAAAAATTATTTTAATTAAGTTTTCAAATTTTACAGTAGTCGAATCAACATTTATGTGCAGCAATCAAAGCTAAAAGTCCCACTGCTGAGGTAGAATTTAATAAAAAACAAGCGTCCTAAGAAAACAATGATGGAAAAAGAACAATGACCCTCAAGTTAAAGAGAATAAGTGCGTGTTCTTTAATTGTCCTGGTAAGTAATGATTTTGTTTGTAAATTTGCCATCTCTATAATACTAAAGTATTTGGTAACTTTTTGATATATTTCTTTACAAAAAAATCTAGGCGGCCACCCCTGTATAGCGGCTGTGTAGGACTGGTCAGGTTTCCAGCTTGCCCGATGGCATATGCGACCCCTTACGTATAAAAATATGTCGACCTCCAGGATGCATGTGTGTGACAGAGAGAGTATGAAGAGAAATTCAAACTCGTTTCCTGAGCATTTTCTAACTGAAATAAACAAAATCACAAATAGATAATTTTAAAAACAATAAAATTCCTCAGGGAAAAGTCGGGAAAGCCATGAGCACTCAGATTTTTATTTCTCCCGCAGAAGAAGGCGTGACATCGCCTTTTTGATATGAAATGCCTACGGGAATTTCTGAAATACCCATTAACTAAATATTTTTAGATTTTATTGAAAAAGAGAAGAAAAAAACAAAACAAACCTCTCCAAATCATAACGATACTTATGTAACAACTTCAACCCTCTTTTTCAATAGACTGATGAACATCTTTCAACTAAAAGCAAGGGTTGGTTGTTGTGTATTGATTATCAGGTTGTTCTCTTATATATTTCATCGTCGTGGATATATATAAATCTGTGGACAAAGTTAACCGTGAATGTCATCACGATTCAAATCAATTCTTTGATGTTATAGTTTTCCTATCTTCATTCTTTTTTTATTAATATTTCTAATCTTCCTTGTTTCGACGAAATATCATAAACGTCAATACCTATTTAAACAGCCTCTAGTAAATATTTATGAGAATATACGATTGATTTCCCTTCAGATATATACAATAGGGTGGATCGAAAATTCAAAGTGTGGATAAAATAATAGGCATAGGGTGCAAAAGTTGTCTTTTAAGTGTACTAGCATATATTCAAAATTTTTTCAACTTTGTTTAATATCTTCCAGTGCCCCAAAACGCTTAAATATTTGAAAAAAAACGTTTTTTATGCAAATTTCGAATTAAAAATCAAAAATTAAAAATGTGTTAAAGAAACGATTTTACAAGGAGAAACGTAGAGGAGAGGGCGAAGGAATGATAAAAAAAATATCAACAAAAATTGGCAAATTATCGTACTGAAAAAATATCGTGTTTGTTCGATATCACATTTTGTAAGTGTACAAATTTCGATACATGTAAATTTCAAAAAGACATGAACATTACACTTGCTGAGCGATTGTTTATAAAAGATCGAATATTAGAAAGGAAAATTGTTATTGGAGAAGTGGAAGTAATTGCTACTGAAAAAAAAGAGGAAAGGAAAAAGGAAAACAGATGGAAGAAAAAAAAATAAAACGTAAAATGGTTAAAACTGATGCTGCTCATGCTCAATCAATGGAGCTACTTGAGCTCAACACTGTCTTCCTCCACGTATACAGATACGGATGTAATTACCTTGGAATATCAATCACAAAATCGTTTAGATTTCCCTACCTTAGCAAGGGAATGTGATCGATACTGAATTTCAGATAGAGAAGCTGCTTCATTTGCCAGTGCTGTTTTACAAGACATTGGAATTGTACCAGAAGGAGAGACTTCGCATGTGATAGATCGCAATAAAATTCGTAGACAGCGTAAAAAGCTTTAAAATGCAGTTGCAGAGTCTACTAAGTTAACAGTGTCTTGGTCTCTTTTAACCGGATTATATTTCGATGGGAGGAAAGACAACACAAAAGTGCTAATTAAGAAGGACACAAAGTACTACCCAATGGCCACGAAGGAGGAGCATTATACTCCTGTAAACGAACCTAACTCTGTGTATATCGAACATGTTAATGCTGCAACAGGAGGAGCTAAAGCCATAAAAGAAGCAATACTCAATTTTTTGTATCAAATAATATGCAATTAAATGAGCTAATAGTAATTGGATGCGATGGAACAAATACGGGGCACAAGGGAGGTATTATTCGCTTGATGGAATTGGCCTCAATATGCCATTACAATGATGGATTTGTTTGCTTCAAACAAATGAGTTACCTCTCAGTCATCTACTAAATTCTTTGCATGTTGCAATAACTTGCTCTAAAGAATTTTGTCTACCAATTGGTAAAAAAATCAAATCCTGCGAGAAGTTACCAGTATCTCCTTTTTCTTCAATAAGTGTGGAGAATATGCCAGATCATGTAGATAGAATAGTTCTCAGCAATGATCAGTAATATCTACATGATATTTGCCTTGCGATATACAGTGGTGAATATTATTCTGACCTGGCATTAAGAAAGCCTGATCCAGTTGCTCAATCAAGGTGGATAACAATTGCAGGTAGAATTTTAAGGTTGTATGTGGTCACAGAAAAACCATCTGACAATCTTATTATTCTTGCAACATATATTATGAAGGTATATTCAACCTGTATGGTTCCATGTCAAGACAAAGCTCTCCATAACAGAAGGAGCGGTGCATATTTGGAGACTTATTTCATTTTTCAGAAATTTGGAACCCAATTTAAGAAATATAGTACGCACTTTTATTCAACAAAATAGCTTCTTTTGTCATCCAGAAAATTTGCTATTGTCAATTCTCACAGATAACAGAGAGAATATAAGGTCTTTAGTACTACGAAAACTAATTTGTGCTAGAAATGAAAACAAAGGATCATCAGAATAATAATTTTTCAAGTACCAAAAATAGACTTTAAAGCAAAGGATTTTTTGCACTTATTAACTGGCAACGAGTTGGACATTTGAACCACCTGTTTTGATGAATGTGCCCTTTAAATAAATAGAGGACATGGCAAAAGTTAGACGGAGGAATGGTCAAAATATCCATGCCATACCCAAGCTGTAGAAAGGTGTTTTCTCATAGTGTTTGAAGCGTCGGAAAGTGTATATGGAGAAGAGAAGAGACACGGCTTCATATTAAATAGGATACAATCAAGAAGTCTTATCAAGCATTATAATACCAAAAAAGATTACATCCTTTAGAAATATGCAAATCTTCAAACTAATAGAATTAAAAAATCTATGATTAAGTTCACTTTTTATAAATTTTGTGATTTATTGCTTTGACTATTAAATTTGTACTTCATGTATTATTATAAAATTATAATTATTTATAAGTTTACACGTTAATACTTGAATAATCTGCCAATTTTTCAAATATTTTTCATTAATTCACAACTTTTAATAGATATTTGTAAAAAAGTCAATTTTTAACTTTTGGGGGGCTTTCGGGCCACCAGAAGATATGAATGAACTTTAATAATAATGAAAAAACGCAAACTAATATACCCAAAACAAAACTTTCTTACCCGGTGCTAAAGGAAATTTTGACAATATTTTTTTGTAAATTTCCCCCCAAAAATGTCATTTTTAACTATTTTTCGGGCACTTGGGGCACTGGAAGATATGAATGGATTTCAATAAAAAAATATATGTAACTAATATACCTAAGACACAACTTTTCCATCCCATGCCAAAAATAATTTCAAAACAAAACAAAAAAAATGGAAATTTTCATAAAAAATTCAATTTTTAACTATTTTTGAGGCGCTTGGGGCACCGGAAGATATAAATGAATTTCAATTAAAAAAATTATATAAACTAATATACTTAAGACACAACTTTCCCGCCCCATGCCAAAAAGAATTTAAAAAAAAATTTCCTATACTTTTCGATCCACCCTAATATACAGGGTGTCCCGAATGGTGGTTTACACTCTTTAAGGATAGGTCAGGCATAGAGAAACAAACCATTTTTGCTATAGAATATAGGATTGCACGCGCAAAGGAGTCTCTTTGTTAGTTAAAGAAATAAACGAAAAGGAAGTACCAGGTAAAAATCACTCTGACATAATAATGATTTACAACAGCATAACAACAAGCTTGTATGAATAACAATGCTTTAAGTCGTGCGCAAAATGACAGATATAATAATAGCAAGTAGGACGCAGAATCAACATCAAACATTCGGAATACTTAAAAGTGTTTAAATGATTCGTTGTCTGAAGCGACATGTTTCGTCTGTTGTTATTCATGCAACTGGGTTGTTGTGCTATTGAAAATTTCTATTCCATGAAATTCGTGTCATACATTTTATTTAAGGTATCTTTTTGATTTACTTAATTTACTGATAAACGATTTCGCGGCCCATCTTTGCATTACCACTTTATGTTACAAAAATGACTTGTTTCTGTTTGCTTTATGTACCCTGAAATACCCTGTACAATTTGAGTAAATAATTATTAATTCAGTTACTTATAATACCTGAAGGAAGGAAAGACTACATATTATCTCATAAAAATCAATATATGTCATAATACATTGATTTGTTTTAAGGAATACGTCAAAATATTTCACGATTTTTTCTGTTAAATAAAAACTTAGAATTAACTTTAATAACGTCGTAAAGCAGGATGACAATAACAAAAATACAAAACGATAAATGAAAGTTGCGAATCTTAATGCATGGTATAAGAACTTTTAATTATGGTATAAGAACTCACCATTAGAGTCAAATTCGGAGGGCTTTACTATAATACACTTCTAAGTTAATATAAATTTGCAACCATGGTTAAACTTTTGCTTCTCTAAAAAAACGAAAGTTGCGTCAAAGCTTAGCATTCAATCTAAGGAGCTTCACGAGATATTACAACAAAATGTTTAGTTGTTATAAATGCA
>BGPR01054724.1:0-10154 GCA_013235015.1 Araneus ventricosus
TGGAAGCTTTTATATACCTATACTTTATTTGGTTCTTATCTTTTCTTCACTTATTATACAGGGTGTCCACATATATCGTGGTCCAATAGCTAATTTCTAAACCGTTAGAGATAGACATATAGTTCCAATGGGAAAGATGCTTTAAAAAAGAGAAGATTATATTTTATGTTTTTTGACTCATTAAATATATTTCTGAAAAAGTTACGAATTCTAACTTTTTATACGGTCCAACTGTCCTATCAATCTTATTTCGCAAAATATTTCTGAGACTCTAACATTTTAAACAAAAAAGCCCCACTCTTCTACTAAAACTGAGCGAGTTATGGAGCTTTGGTTTTCAGGATTTTTAACCAATCAGCAGCCTCGTCGAGCAAGTGCTGCGCATTGATTGGTGTATCGTCTTCAAGACGGCTATTGAAATTTTGTAAAGTGGTCTAAATCAGCGATATTCAAAGTTCCACAATTCGGTCAGTTTTAATAGCAGAAGAGTGGGTTTTTTTTCTTTAAAATGTTAGTGTCAAGAATATTTTTCTCAATATGATTGATATACCCGGATGACCGTATAAAAAGTAAGAATTCGTAACTTTTTCAGAAATATATTTATTGACTCATAAAACATAAATTATAATTTTTCCTTCATTTAAAGCATTTTTCCAATTGAAACTATATGTCTATCTCTAACGGTTTATAAATGAGCTATTGGACCACGATAAGTGTGGACATCCTCTATAAATCGCCTTTCAAAATTGACTCATGTGGTTTCTTCAATCAGCAATTCATTTGAATATTCCAGTTTACAATTGGGATTCATAATTTTTTTATAATTCATCTTTAATTGCATCGCTAATAATCTACGGTATAATATATATCGTAAAATTTCTGCTAAATCTAAGAGATATGTATGTCGAAATAAAATACTAAAATGTATCTATGCGAAGGAGATTTTGTCACACTAATAACAGGTATCGCAAATGTCTCCTCTGAAGTGCTTAAACAAAAGGAGAAAGGTAACTAAAAGAACTGAGTTTGTTTTATTTAGAAGAGTCTCGTGATAAAAATCATAAAACCGCTTTGTGGATTTGTTCCCTGCTTAGAGTTTTGCTTTATATCGCTATTGATAAACATTTGTTTTACGTGTACTCATGTTCTGTTTAATTGGAAAGTAATTGAGTTTCCTGTCTGTATATTATGACACATTTTGAGTTATTGCTCGAATATATTTGAAATATTACCGATTACCATTAGGATTCATAATTGGTGTGTAACTTCCATGTTTTATAGCAATGTTATTAATATACGGGATAATATGTGCAGAGTATACGAGATAGATCTTTATTATTCTAAACATCAATAACAAAAATACAAACAATTGAACGAAATGCAGTTTGTGTAAAAGATCTTAGATCTTTCCTTCTTCGTGGAAAAGAACGAAAAAAGAAATCGAACTTTTTTCACAGTATTTATATTGTAACTGCGTGAGAATATTCTCTCTGCCTAGAAAGTTTCAACGTCATAACGCTAGGATATGTGGTTTTGAAAACATTTCAATTAAACATGAATGAGACAGCCTCAAACTTAATGCTTGGTGTAGTCTTGCAACACGAGCTGTATTCGGGGTCCATTCTTTAAGCCGGTGACCTTCAAGTCTTTTAGTGAAATTCCTTATTCATTTAGGTTATATACAATACTAGATGCAAAGTGTTTGTTAGATCCGGAGTTCAGAGACACATGGGCAACATAAACCGAACCAGATTCGTTGATGAAAGAATAATGCTCCTCCTTCGTTTTTCGACTTAACTGTTTTGATTCAATCCTTTCTATAACTAAGGTGTGATTTTTTCTTCGTCAAAGTAAACTGAATAGAATAGATCAATACCAAACACTGTTGAGCAAGACTAATGCCAAGCATGATTCACAACGCAATTTGCCCGGAATGCTGCTCATTCAATAATGATGACTCTCACCTAGACATAGACATGATAGACAACTAACATATGATGGAGGCGCAAGTGGGAGGAATCGGCACTAGAGTAAAGGACATGAACGAACCGGAGTATCGCACGGTGTTGCCAGTTGGAGTAATGAACAATGAATTCAAATCAAATATGCAGGTTAATACTAAACCATCGACGCTGTTCTTTTAAAAAAACACTTTGGAATTGTTTGATTAACTCCGTGGTTTCATTGTGGATCCGTAAAAACAGATGCAAATCTGTTTTAAAAATTTTCGAAAATTGTCAAAATATTGCATTTTTTGGTATATTTTAAGGGATTTGTGCGATCGGAAGATATTCTATAAATAGATAAATATTTTTTTTCTTATGTAACAATACCCTTTGAAACTTCTTTGTACTATAGCATTAAAAAAAGCGGAAAGAAAGATGTTTAAAAATTGCTACAAAACTGTGAAATTCTCCATTTTTTCAAATATTTAAACGATTTGCGCGATCGGGAGATGTTATCAGATTTGAATAATTCTTTTTTTGTAATTGTATTCACCAATCGCAACTTTTCCGCCCTATAGCGACTCTGAAATATAAATTTTAATTTTTTTGCTCCACCCCTGCTATGAGGCTTCGTCTTAAAAAAATCTTCGTCTTATTAAATAGTAAACGATTAAAAATCGTCTTGATGAAGAGGTGACTTACTTAAAAATGCTAGTTTAGCAAAGTTTTCTATATACAAAATTTTGCAATATACCGGTGCCAATTTTAAAAGTTCATTCCCTGTTTGCTACAAATGCAATTGCAACCGAAAATATTATAAAATTGATAAGTCCCTCTTTGTTTTTCGCTTCAAAATACAACTTTTTCACCCTTTAGGAAGATCTCAATTTTTTTAATTTATTATTTTATGTCATTTATTTAAATTTTTTCGTGTTTATGAAACAAAAGAAGCGTAATAAAAATCCACTGATTAAAATTAATAGCAAAATTTCTAGAAAACACTTTTTCAGATACGTTTAAAGGTAGTAAGGCACGGTTAAAAGCAAATGATAAAATAACCATTTCCTGTTAAAACTGAAGCGTCAATATTACAAAAAAATAAACCTAGAAACATACAGTTATAATTGGCTATTAGACAGAGGAAAGCTGTCTTGCTTTTTGCTGTTAACCGACAAAAGGACCTCGATTTTTCTCGAATAAGCAAAAACGGACTTACATCGCACATAGAATAGGAACTCATTGTGAAAATGTTATGCATTCTACATGGAAATAATGATGTTGGTTTTAAAACGTAACATTTGCATTTTATACCTCAATCCGAAATATTTCTTTCTTTTCCAGAGATTCGTTAAAATTATCTCAAGAAAAGGACTCAAAGCAGTAAATATATTTTCCATGCATGAATTTAATTTGGGACAAAAAATTCTTTGCGTTCTTTTAAAACTATAAATGGTTATATCTTTTAAATATGGTTGAAGTTTTTTCCAGGTTTTCTAATTTACTAATTTCAGAATTTTAGCTTATTTTGAATTAATATTTCTTATATATAAAACGTAACTTCTCCCAAAACCTTAATATTCAATTAGAATTTCTGTAAATCGATACTGTGATGTAGATTTACGAGGGAAAACTGGGTTTTTGAAACAATAATGTTGAACATGAAAATTGGAAACATTTTATAAATAGAGGAGTACAAAATAATTGTTTCCATAATTTTATTGAATAAAATCATGGAATCAATTATATTGTTTAACTGGAGACTAAGCGAGGTGTTTATGTAAAATTTTTGTAATGCTTTAAATAATAATCAACCAATAATGTTTTTTTATGCATTTTTTTTCATTTCTAGCTTTTCACCATGAATACAATGTATCAAAATATCTTAAATTTTTGTTGCTAGTTACAAAATATTGTAAATATACTTTTTATCGTGAAAGCATACGGAGGATAATGGAAATTCAAGAAATACCCCTAGAGTCATCTTGATTTCCTTTCGTTTTCATAGAAACAAGAAATTCCTGCAAAATTCTAATGCTGAAAATTTGACAAATTTATCAGTGAAAAAAAATTAAAAACATAAAGATCATGATAGATATGATAATTCGCTTTATAAATCTACCTTTTAGAAGAGTAGTTTTTATTCCGTTTGAATGTTCTGCATATTTACTTAGATAAACTATGGACATTTTATGAATAATTATAAAAATTATCTCAAGGAGAATCATCAGTGATTGTCAAATACGATATTTAGGAAAAAGCAAATAATGCAACTCAACAATTGTAATTCCATATCTCTACTCCTTTATCTCTATACGCATTAGCGATTGCGCGTTATATCCGTATGCGAAGATTGTCCGCCAACTCAGTCAGCAATCGCAAAGATTAATTTTGTATCTAGCTAAGGTGTTCTCCGCTCGACTTTTTGTATACATAAGGGCACCCGGGGCAAAACAGAACTACGGGGTAAAACAGAACCCTCTCATTTTTTCGCCCAGTTTGTTGAGCAAATTAGTGGAAACTCCTGGATTGTCATAACACACCCTACTGCACATGACTGAACTGTCCAAGTCCATGAGAGTTGGATATCACGCATAGGTTAGAAGTATTGCTCGTTTATGAACATAATACTGTAGTTTCACCGATTTTTTTTAATAAGTTAATTCAAATAAGTGATTATTATGTTTGGATAAACACTGCTTTTTCGTTAATAATACTCTTTGAACTGCTCATTCATGTACTTGTGTTGTAGTTTCTTAGTTTGTAGCTTAGCCTTACAGTAGTTCTTTGTTAACCTCTGTACTTGGGGCATAACGAACCGGGCAAAACGGCACCCGGTTCCGTTTTGCCCCAGTGTAATTTGCCCAGTGCCGGAGTAGAAAGTGCTGATGAAGATACATTTCTCTTTCGTGAGTTTTGTCGTAAACTTTACTTTTCCTTTGCTTAATTTTTCATTACCGATATGGTGTCTGAACTAATTTTATTGAGATTTCTTATACTTAATATTACTTATAATATGTTTAATAGTCATAAAAAAACAATCCTTTTTTATATTTAAGAATTTTTAAAGAGTACAGAAAACGGTCCATTTGACAAAGTTTATTAAATCGTGAATGACAATTTATGCACTGATTATATATTAATTTTTAAATTCATTATGCGTGACCAAATTAATATCTTGCATTTTCAAATGTCTCTGAGTATTATTTAACTTTTTACAGCCTTCCACACCTTAAGCATTCCATTTTGCCCCGGGTTCCCCTACATGTGGGATACTGCAGTTAAGTCCCGCCAAATGTCACCACTCTTGCATCTGCTAACGTCGAAAGACTTATCCTTCTCAAGCGAGAAGTTTTTCTCTCCACACTCTGACCGGCCAACCCCTTTCAGCCCAGGGGCTCTCTATCTCTGCACCTATTGGATATCCCTTGTCTTCCCATCTCTCTACGATCTGTGTGATTCTCATGCACTCTTCCCACCTCATCAGATGATCTGCGACCATCCTGCATCAATAATATCCTGTTCAGAAGAGCTAAAGCAAGTCAGGCCTTCACCAATCTTCTTTATTATATCAAGTAGTCATTTGTGGGGACAGGTACTTCGTTAACCAAGTATCTTGCCACGAGTCAGAGGCGTTGTTGGAACTTGATGATCTAGCATGACTCTCGAAATTATTCTTGATGTTTGATTTGTAAAGGGCAGTACCTGCCTTTCTCTTTTCTTTATGTTCTAGCATTGTCCTTGGTATTTATTTTGTCCCCATTAAATGTCTAAAATATCAAATCATTGCCTTCTTTAACCATGTAGTAACTCACTCCTACCCCCAAACACAATCTCGCATAATTTTTGTTTAACTTGAAGAGAATTGACTATTCATTTTGGACGACTTCCCTTTGAGTGTCTGTGTCTAAAATTTGACACATATTTATAATTCTGCTTACAAAACCATAAGTCCAATTTAATCCATCCACATCACTGGGTTTATGAGTTATCGTGTCCGTATGTTTACGGACGAAGATTCACGATTATATTATAAAGACAGCCAACCATCCGTTACGCTCATTTCGTTTTCAAGTTTTCATGCTCACCGACAGACAAATAGACAGCCAGAACGCGATTGCGTGCTTCTGTACCCGCAACCCTTATACTAACTGAACAGTTGGATGGACATAGGAGGGACAGACAGACAGTTGTTCTTTCGACTGATTTTGCCTTTCATATGAAAATGATTCACGATTATATTATAAAGGCAGCCAACCATCACTCCGTTTTCAAGTTTTCATGCTCACGGACAGATAAATAGACAGTCAGAAAGATGTGATACCTTTAGCAAACCAAATGTAAAGGTTGCCACTTTGGATCGATGCGGTGGTCAATAGGCTAACTTGGTTATCATTATGTCTACAGCACTAGGGACAAAATTTACTTTAAACTATTCTAGCTACTGCAAGAAAGAGAGACGCTACCGCATCTCATTGGTCAAGGTAACTTGGAACGTACAAACCACCGTTGAAAGGTATGCAAGTGTATACTGGCTCTTGCAGGTGTGAAGAAATATCACGCAACACTGAAGAAACTAACTCGTGATAACAATTATAACTTTAATACACTTAACAAGATAAAAGTAAAAATAAAGTAAATGATAATTGAATTAACATGTCGAAAACAGGAACATAAAGCAAATCAAAGAAAGAGAGAGATGACAGATGATACTTGTGCATCTATAGCACTAAACTCTCCACTACGCATGAGCAAGGTAGACAGCTCACGCAGGATGAAGCTGTTGCCACATACCAAAAGTAGTTTCTTCGGACTCTGAGATATCTAAGTTTTGGAGGTTCATAGAAATTTCGAGGACGAAATTTTAACGATTTCACTACTTTCTGTTTGTATACGAGTAAGTAAAAGTGCACTACCAGAATTTTCCTGCACCGTCTTGCGAAGAAAAGCTATAACTTAAAATTTGTATAATTGTCGATTATCGTATCAGTTGAAAACGATATTTATGCTAGCGATTATACCGAAAAAGGGAAAACTGGCATCAGTCGGATCCTTGACTTTTCCATTATTCAAAATTTCTGCTAGACGGAGAAAAATTTCAATATCCAAAGAATTTCGAGACAATAAAACGAAAACATTTCTTTAAAGCATAGATTTCTTAGAAATTTATATTTTAAATAATTTATTCATATTTATACTTGAATCCCTACATAAACGCTATCCTTATTAAAATTCGAAGAATTTGAAGTAGAAGGTCGCTCATTATCCGAAAAGTTTCTCAGTATTTTCAGCTAAATATATGGTTTTATTTATGATGCTCCAAGCACTGAAGTTTTGAAAAATTTGTTTATAATGACTTCTAAAGAAGATTGCATTCTTGGAAATGATTTCATAGAAAACTATTCAGAAATGATTTTGTGAAGCAGCAATTTCGTAGATTAATACTATCTTTTACCATTATCGACTACCATTAGTCACTGCAAATGTGTCCAGAGAATTTCGTTTTCAGCGACGTCTATTTTAGGCGGAAGACCAGATACGTCCATTTTCAGTATGACTTCTGTCAGTTTGAGTCATTGGAAAAAGACATTATGCTATTTTGATTTCGAAACTAGTCACGACGAGTATAGTTCACTAGAAAAAATATCTTCTTCTGAATGGAATATTTTGATCCACATAGTGATAATTACACAGATGTAGTAAAATTTAAATTTAAATTGATATATCGATATAAGACAATGTTAAAGATAAATTGATATATTATAGTGAAAAATTTAATTGAAATCGGTAAAGAACAAATAAAGTTTAAAACTATTAAAGAAACAACTATAGTTTTCTGTCAGATGTTAATGAATTCGATTGAAAAATTATGAAACAAATATCAGAATACTTTTGATTGTTCCTATGCCTGAGTTTTAGTATTTTCAGTGAAGAGATATTTTTTAAACAATCTTATTTAACTTGATTTGTTTCATGTTTGTAAGTATGGAATTTTGTAATCGATTTTTCCCTAAGTTTCTATAGCACTAGAGGATAGAAATTTTGTATTTTCGATGGCAATACTCCATTTTAATATTTTCAGAATTTAATTATCCACTAATAATCTCCACATTGTAGAAAAATTGGAAAACAATAGATCTCAAGATTAGAAAGTACTAAATAATTAAAATATCTGCAGTTTGTTACGCTAATAAAATTGTGTTTTTTAAAAATATTTTTAATTTTTATTTATTTATTTTTTTTTTGAGGAAATCGAGTCATCTACTGGAGAAAACTGGACACATTTTGTAGCAAAAAAAATGTTTACATTTATTTTGCTTGTTTAATATTATTTTAAAGTTTCAAAGCATTTAAACTTCCGTGTTGAAATTTTTTTAAAAAAAAATTTGTTTTAAGTTTCCTCCATATGCAATGCTAGGCCTGAGAACGTGAACCCTCTAAGCAGACTATATACATTTGAAAATAAAATTTTTTTAACATTATCCCGTGAATAAATAAAATGTATATAAATCTAATGGAAATAAATTGAATTGTGAATATTAATTATCTATTTTAATATATAAATAATCATATTTATGAATGAATACTATTTCGTGGCCGGATTTCAATAGTGAGTATAACAGCTAATAAAAACAGATGTGAAGATTATCAAATTTTAAGATTGAGAAAAACAATTGTTTCCTCTGGATGAAACGGTTTCGTAAAGCTTTTGTATCATCATATTTAGTGCCAAAAATTAAATGATAAATATATACTAAATCAAAGTTTGTTACTTTTTTTTACATAAAAACTAAATAAAGTTGTAGGGTATTAAACATGTATAAATAGTTGAATGGACAGATGATGCATGTCCACTTTGGACCAATTTTTAATTAACCCTCTGGCTGCCGAATTTTTTTTAAATTACTGTTTCGATTAGGGATTGGAAAAACATACCGGTTTTAACCGAAAACCGGATGATTTTTTGTTTCGGTAAACCGGTTTTTTTCGTCCCGATTATAACCGGTTATTTTTTTAAAATCCTATGACAGGGTAAAAAAACCTGTTCGGAAAATAGGCTCGATTTTAGGTTCGATTAGACAAAAATTAACCAAGTTATGAAGCTTTGAATTTCATCATCTTAAGACATTCAACGACAACCGCTTTCTCGAGGCGTGTGTATGTTCGATGTTTGCTGAAAGAGTCTTTATGAACAGATAAATTTTGACCAATGGATGGATTTCCTGTAAAAGCAATATTATTAAAAAACATTTGTCTACAAAACAGAGCGCCGTCTCTTACCCCCATACCCGTAATCAGACCGGTAACTGAACGGTTTGATGGGAAATATAGGGGAATTTTATTTAAGAAAAGCAATATAAACAAAAATAAAGAAATAATTACACTATGTACAGCACAGGCATTTTCACTTTTACACTATTAGTTCGTAATAATCTTCTTTTTTTGAGATGTTGTTATAACTTTTTTTGAAGGGGAGGGGGAATGTCCGGTAATTGAGCTTCTTAGTTCAGCTTGCTGGAAAGTTGAAGGTTAGGGAGGCCGGAGAAGATCTCTGTTTTCGCTTATGAATTTGGCAATTCCACGAATTTTATGCCTGGAGACGAGGTTATTGGCGACTTTTTTCAGCCATTCTTGTTCGAAGTTGGGCGCTGGCTTCCTCATATGCCAAGACACTGTGTAAATACACTCCGTGGCATAGTGAAGTGCCGTGCCAATTCCACCACAACTGCAATAATCGCTGTAAGACAGGTGAAACCTTTTGAGATAGGCAGGGAAAGGGCCAAGTTGAGAGAAGAAGATAACATCCTTTATAATCCAGTTAGTGGGACGGAGACTAACTGAGGGTATGATGTTATTGATTTTCCTTCCTGTATCGCTATTCTTCCATGAGGTTTGCCACTCCTCAAGCATGCATTGTGGCTTACAGTTGGCCTAACTTCAGTTCTTCTAAAAGAACTTCTAACTAAACCTCTTCTCCACAGCATCGCCAGACAGCTAGGCTAGGTATTATTCAAAATTATTCAATTGTTATTATTTCAATAATATTGAATTATGGTGAAAGCTATTGGTACTCAACTTCATTATTTGAATCTTGATATAATGACGATGAGGAAACTCATCACGCTAAACTTCTTCTAACTAAACTTCAGACTTCTAACAGAACTTCTTCTTCTAACTAAACTTCTTCAGACTTCTAACAGAACTTCTTTT
>BGPR01054725.1:0-10154 GCA_013235015.1 Araneus ventricosus
TACAGGGTGGCTACAGAAACTGTGAAAAAAATTTCCCTGACTAAACTTACAACATTTCCCTGATTTACAGCTACTAATTATATTACTTTTCTGGATTTCTCCCTTCTCAGAATCACTGTATGCGTACAATATATATTATTAAACACTTTTACCAATTATTTAATATGAAAAAATCAAATGTTTTTATGAAATTTAATTTTTAAAAAATGGAATGAACTTCCTAAAAAAACTATTAAAACAGTATATTACATTTTTTATATGTAATAAATACTGGAAATTTCAACAAAATACTTTGCTTCTAAAACTGTTTAAGAATTCTAAGAAACATTAAAACTACTCTTTGCAACACAAGTTAAATTATATTAACAGTACAGGTTATTGTGATCTTTGCCCAAAACTTTAAAACAGTTCAATAACTAATTAGTGCTATTTGCATGGGTACCAGAATAGCATAAATATAAAAATAATATAATTATACGTACCCAAATAATAGAAAATTATAAATTTGAATTGAAAAGAAAAATAAATAAATACGAAATACGTACCCAATATATATTTTAGCCAAGATTTAAACAAGAGTAACTGCCAAAATATTACTTCAAATCTTTATTCTTTAACAAATCATAGATTAATCGCTCCAATCAAAAACTTATGCTTTTATAAATGAATATAAGTTTTTTAAATTCCATTTACTGTTACAAATAATGCTAGCTATAAAATACTAATTTATAGACAATAACTCAAGAAACAAATAACTATTAATTTCCCCGATTTTTCCAGATCGATAAAATTCCCTGACTTCCCTCACAGTAAATTTTATACTAATATGTAATTTTTAAAAGAGCTTTAGGTTGGGATATTTTTAGCAACGAAATAACAAATCAAAATGTAACAAAAAACATTTTATTTTTCTATTTACAAATAGTAATATGACAACATTAGCAATAGTACAAAACAAAGCAAATTAAAAAAAAAACAATGACACAGGTACAAAATACTGTGATAGTTAAAGAAGATATAGTTAAAATATACAATGACACAGTCATAAAAATGTACATTCAAGACACAAAAATTGTAAAATTACATCACAATTTGCAGTCTAAATACAATAATAGCAGCACAAGTACAGAAAAATATAGGAATTTTCAATAAAAAATTAGAAACAATTTTTTTAACTGTGATAACTATAAATTTTAATAAATATTTATATTTTCTTACTTAAAATATATGTTACCAATGGATCTTGCAAAACACCAATCACTTTACCAGGTGGAGATTTTTTTTAAAAAAGCTATTTTATTCTGATTATGTTAAAGCTATTTTTCAAAGGCTCTTTTTCCAGGGTAAATAAAAGAGCTATCAATTGAGTATATTAACCCAAATTCAAACTAAAGCTTAAATTTTACACTACAACACTAAAGAATTGAATATCCATAAAAATGGACAAACATTTTAAATATTATTAAACTTTAAGAAACTGTCAATTTGGCAACATTTTTTTCCCACCTCGATGCAATTTTCAGATTATTAAAAAGTGTTATTTTACATGTAAAAGGATATTTTATATGAAAAATCAGTTTGAAAACATTCTTTTTGGAAAGAAATTCATGGACTGTTTGACTAATGGTAGAAATTTTTAAATATAATTTTAGTATTTATTTTTAATATTTAAAATAACACACACAAAAGAGATTTTTTAATATCCCATTTTTAAACTTCTGTGGTTATTAAGAAACAAAATTATTGTTATTGTTCTTTGTAATTCCCTTTACCATTTTGTTTATCATTTTATACTGAAGAGAAAAGTTGAAAAAGATATTTTAATACATTTTAGATTAGTTCTATTTAAAATTATAGGACCACTGCACATTACATTTTACACAGTATTACATTAAAAATTTTTCAATAGAGGCCTTCTTCCCTTTAGTCTGGGTTGTTTCAGCTCCTCGCTCGAATTAATGCTCACAAACCACCTAGAAATATAATAATGCACAATTTATTAAATTATTTTATCTCTACAGCAGTTGAGGAATCCAGAAAATTATACAGAAATCAAGCAAACATATTATGGGTGTACTGTCAAAAGAGACCAAGTCACTTTGTATTACTGAAGGTAAAATACATTTTAAAGTTCGGTCATGGGTAAAATCTATATTTTATTCCCATTTTAACATTAAAAGGCTACAATTAGCTTTGTATATTGACTTGGGCTATTTTTTCCCAAAATGTGATAGAATATCAACACTTGAATACAATGCTGAAATACTAAAAGGCAGAAAAAGAAGCAAGCCCAGAAATTAATTTAAAAATATATATGAAAAACTTGCTTTGCTCAATTCTTAAAACTGTAATAAAATTGAGCATTGCAAGAAATTATCAAAGCAACACTTAATTGGCAGATAGAATATGCTTCACTTTTGGAATATTTTATAATAAATTGAAAAAATAACTAGAGGTTAAAATAGTGACTTTTCCCCATTAATATGCGCGAAAATGTTACACACATACTTCAAAGTCAAAAGTAATAGAAAGTCACTAATGCTTTTAAATCAGCAAAGTAATTTTAGCATTATATTTACTAATAAATTTTTAATACTTATACAATTACAAAATGCAAACAAACATATTATACTTCTTGAAATAATTTAATTAAAAATGTAATAATTTTAAAAATCTTTAATGATTGATAATCATTCAATTATTTAGTTTCGAGAGAAAAAAAAAACTGATCGACCTTTGAGTTCATTCTTTTTTGCAATTGGCTGATTTCTTATATGCGTTATGTGATGCTTTTGGTACAAAAACTGGGGTTATCCAGTTTCAAATCATTAATTATAATCTGTAATATATCTTTAATTAATATTTAACACCTGTATAATAAATTAAGCTTAAGAAATTTTTAAAACAGTGATGCATGTTAAGCCTATCCCTATGACCACTTTACCCCATCTTACTTAAATTACTATAAAATAATATCTGTAATTAATTCAGCTTATCTGTTAATGAGGAAGTATTCTTAAGATCTGTATGAAGCTTTCTGCAGAGTCAATTTAATGCAAACTTAATTAAACAAAATGTAGGAGAAAAGTTAAATTAGGTATTCCAACTTCAAACTGCTACATAAACAAACAAAATGGGTGTTTTCTCCTACTGAAGTGTTGCAATTAATATAATTTTAAATGTTAAACTTAGTTCTTAACTATTCAAAGCTAAAATAAAAAAATTACATTCATACCAATATTCATTACAAAGTTATAGAATTTTATTTGATGTATGACCACTTCACCCCACCTGACCCTAAACTTAGCAATATGTATGTAGAGGTGTAGCTAGATTTAGTAAAACAAAGAGGTATAACACACAAAATGTATTCTTGTTCCATTTTTAAAATTACATACAATTCAAAAAATTTTGCAGAAAATATAACTTACCACAAACTATTATACAGGAGTTACAGGCAAGTCCATTTTTAATGCCTCAGCACGAGTAGTAGAAATCTAAAATAAATTATAAGTACAGTCTTTATTTTTATGTTAAAAATATTGTTTGATGACTGAAAAAGAATTGAGTTCTTAGAAAGTAAAATGTTTTTTTATTTTTACAAAATGCTCAACGAATAAAAAGAAATAATTTGCTACAACACCTTCAAAAAGGTCATGTCCTAGGCATGGAGAGAAAACGTGAAAATACTTCAAATCATTAAAAATGCTTTTGCATTTTATGCCATCAACAATAACATTATCACGTTTATGTTCCACAATTAAGTGATAACTTTCAGGTGTTCTGAAATCACCTATACAATAGGGTTTTTGTATGAACGTATTCTTTGTTATGTCACAATATCTACAGAAATTTTCTACTATAAAACTTTCACCACCAATAGCATGAGATCCCAAATTATTTCAAATTTGTTTTCATTGCTATATAGAAAAAAATTATCTACATAATCTTTCAGTGTATTTAATGTTATACTAAATTTTTCACAAGTAAACATTTTTGAAGTGTTCCAGTCTGTAAAATAAACAATAAAAAAATCAAATGGATGCAAGACAGTTACATTTTATGCTTTATTTAAGGCATCATATACACATTAAAGGCATCAACCTTATAGATTAAAACAATAAATAATTTTTAAAAAGTTTTAACAATGTAGGGGAAAGTAAAGAAACATGCTAAAATTATTAGCAAAAAGTTAAAATATTTTTTCTTTCATTTAATAACCAGCATTAAAAATATGAATATCTTTATGGACCAGTTTGAATAAGAACATATAGGGTAGATGCTCCAGTTTTAGCCACATTGGATTTGTTTTTCCAATAATTAACCAGTAATTTCAAATTAACTAATAAGAAGCATTCCAATACTTTAAGCAATCCTTATTTTACTATTTTCAATCTGATTGGTTCAATTTTCTCAAACATGCAACTTGTAAAAAAAATTAAATGCATGAATAATTAATTTATTATTTCTAAAATACAAGCAACTGATTTAGTTTTGTTTCTAAAATGAAAAGTAACTAATATAGCTTTGTTTGTTTTCATTTTACATAGTAATGGCTCCAATTAAAAATAAGAAGGCAGGTAGCATTTCCATCAAAAAATTTTGCTACTCACCATCTAAAGTTGGTAATGCAGTTAAGGCCATTCAAAATGGAATGACAAAAACATCTCCATTTTGAATGTTTATCTCACATTTATGTTAGAAAATTTCAACTTGAGGAACCTGACTCGAGTGATGAGGAATATTCTTTTATATGCATGGATTGCTCTAATTTTAAAAATGATTCTGATGAATTTGATTAATGTTGCAATTAAAAAAATAAAAATACATATTTGTGGATATTGTTAGTAAATATAATAATGCAAATTCTTGATTTGTAATATTTTTAAAAAATTATGCTTTTGCAATGTAAGTTTAGTCCTCTCCCCATTTTTTGTTTCATATTTTATCAAAAAAAAATTATGCATAGTTTGTATTTTATCAACCAAATTAAATTATAGTTTGTATTTTATCAACCAAATTAAATTATTGTTTTCTGCATTCCTGTTTAAAACTGAAATCTGCAGCTAAAATCAGCTTATGTAAATTTTATTACATATCTTTATAAATTCATCAAAAAAATCCCATTTCATATAACAGAAAATGTACTAAAATATATATTGCATAAAAAGGATTTATTTTTACTTAAAATTCATTAAAGTGTCTGTTAAAAATATTAGTGTGGCCAAAACTGGTGCAAATTGGGTTAATTTATTCAATAATTCATAACTCAACATCTAAAATATTCTTCAGAAAAATTTTATAACTAGAAGAAAGCCAATAAAATTTGCTAAAGAATAGTATAAGTATGATTTAATATGTTTTAAACAGTCATCCACTGTAAAATTTCCATTTCAAATTTTCTCTTAAGGTGGCCAAAACTGGAACATCTTACCCTATATATATATATAATCTGAACAAATTATTTAGTAACTCAAAAACATTAAAACTTGTATTCAAAAACATTCTTAGTGTCCGATATTTTATATAAAGAAATTTCCATATTTAAAGCTTAAAACAGAAAAAAAAAGTTCAATAAAGTAAGGTTGCTAAATGTAAACAAAGCATTTGAATTCTGAATACAGGCAGACTATTTGAACTTATTTAACATTTAAATTTTCATTCTCAAAACAATGTTCCTAAAGATATACCAAGAAAAATTTTTCATTTATAAATGGAAATAATAATATGAAATAATAATGGAATAACTTTTATAATGGAATAATCAACTTAACAATATATTTTATTATTTCGTTTGAAAACATAAAACTTTTAATTATAAAATTTGATATCTTGTTATAAATTACTTTCGATACTTTGTAAATAATAAATATATTTTTCCCTAAAAAAGCTGTAGAATATAATAATGCAGGCAAAAACAAAATATTAAACGAAAAGAACAAAAAAAGCTATATACTAATGTAACACGAAGCCTAATATGAGATTCAAACAATGTTAAAATCAACTTCCTTCGTTTAAAAATCACCCTTAATAGGGTAATTAATAAAATAAATGATATAGTACACAAAATTAAACAAATTAATACAGAATGTATAAAAACACAAGAACTTACCATGTATTTTCATCCTCCTATTTCATATCATGACAGTTCGTTCTTCATGGTTCCCGCGCATTGAACTGGCCACAAGCGGCGCTAGTGTAGTCGACTTTTCCGGTAAAATGTACGGCGAAAGTTGCGGGTACTGTAAATTCTTCATTTTACAGTAATTTTTACCTTAAAAGTTTCCGGAATTTTTTACAGTGTAGTTATTTAATTAATTGTCACGAAACCTTCTCTAAAACCTTCCTAATGCTTTATAGTAATTGTGAACAAAATTTATGGTAAATCTGTTCAATAGTTTGGATTTCTATAGCGTACAAACTATTAATAGTTAACTCGTTATACTTCGTTGCATTTCACTTTTATTATAAAGATTAGCTCATGTAATTGCAAACGATTTTTGTATAACTTTTAAATTAGTTTATTACAAGCGATTTAATTGTGTATAACCTCTAAATTAGTTTATTGCTGGTGATTTATTTGTGTGTGTCCTCAAATTAGTTTAGTGCAAAAGATTTATATTTACAAGATATATATGTTTCATGCAAGTTTAGTAAGCTACCAATGGCATTATTGAACTTTTGAAATATTGTCTAGGATTTCAATTCTCGATAAATTGCATTTATTTCATTTTGAGAGGAAATGAAATTGGGTTTTGCGTTTTTTTTTAAGTATTAACCTATACGCTTACAAACGCAATGCTGCTTTGAAAAAAAAATATTATTCTTACACCTACTTCTTCAATTCCTACAATTAGTTCACACTCTCCCTATATTTATATATCTTGTTCAAATTTTGCAATCGATTTTAAACTAACTATCCGATGAGCTGGAGACTTGAAACTTTAAACATAGCTCAGAACTAGATGACAATTCAATATTAATTCGCTTTCTTGTGTGTCTGTCTGTCATTTTATATTTTGCATGACGCATGCGCAGTACGTTTTCCATTATATCTCGAAAACTATTAACGTTACAGACTTGGTTTTTGGATATATTGTTGGCCCATTGGATCATCGAAGCACCCCCATATTTTAGCCATATCTTTGCGCATGCGCAGTACATTTTTCATTATATATCGAAAACTATTAACATTACAGACTTGGTTCTTGGGTATATGGATGGCCCATGAGATCATCGAAGCACCCTCATATTTAGCGCAGTACGTTTTTCATTATATCTCGAAAACTGTTAATTATTAAAGTAGGAATTGATTTAAATTTTTTTTTATATTACTTGTTTTCCATAAAAGTAAATCGGTATCATTCACGTTTTTGGTACATCTTTCAAACATTACAAGCAGTTGTCATAAATATGCATGACTGTATAAAAAATTTTGTATTTACAAAATCCATATTTGTGAAAGGAGGATTTACACATTCTCCCAAAGAAATGCGTGTGATGAAGATTTAAAATCACTAATTTCTAATTTTCTGAAATAGAACATTGATAGCCGTTATTTTGATAAATAGTTAAAGAATGCTATGCAATAATTTTGTATTTTTGAAATAATTTTCACAAGGTTTATATTTGCGAAATATATTCAAACAGATTATAAAAAATTATATCAATAATCCAAACTAAAACAAATAAAATTTCCCCCTTAATTTTGCTGCGAAAGACGTTTACCAAACAGACGAGTTTTGCTTACAGTCTGAGATTTAATAAAATAAATTAAGAAGTTAAAAGATTTAAAGGAAACCAAATTAGAACCTAATACTGATTTAAAATTTTCTTCAAAGGAAAATATATCAGAACAGAAGTTAAATTACATTCTAAGTAAACAAATAATTTTCATTCGTTTTGATATTTTCTCAATTCTGTCTTTTTCAAAATCTGGTGTTTTAATTCACATTTTTGTTTCATTTTCAGATGGCTGAAATAGGCTGGTATTTCTACATAACAAAATTTATTGAATTCGCGGATACAGTGAGTACTTCATTTCTTAATTAAAAAAGATTTTGAGGGTTTAAATTGTGTGAACTTTTATTCCTCAACATAATGCATTATATATATCTATTCGGAAGTGATATCTTTTCCTGAGACAGAAGGCCACAAATATTTATTATTACAACACAGATAGCATGCATATTTGCAGCAAGTTTGTTTTTTCTTGATATTATCTTGTTAACTTTGCAACGAACTTCCTAAAAAGTAAGATAGCATAATCGACCAACCCACTTGCAAAACAAGTTTTCTGTGAAGTTGATACGACACACTTACACACCACGATTGCAAAACAAGTTTGCTGCAAAGTTGATATGGCACACTTACACACCGCAACCTGGATACATCTGGTTTTGATTCTTTGTCTCCGTTTTAAAAAACATCCGATTTTGAATAACATCTCCTAAACCGTCCTTCTTTTTATTAATTTAATAAATCAATGATAATTTGAAAAAACCCAACTAGGTCTTTTTTATAAAAATAAATATAAAATTTTTTTAAAAAAACGCTTTTACTAATACATTAAAAAGAAAATAATTTTTTCTCAAAAATCTGGAGGTCAAAACAAAAATCTGGAGGTCAAAACAAAAATCGTAAAAGCGTGAGGCGCTGATTTTATATCTTTCTCCTATTGTTTTCAGCGCCTCACGCTTTTACGATTTTTGTTGCTGGTTAATATTATAAACTGCACACTCTAAACTGATTCCCTGATGAGACCATACTGATAAAACTCCCGAGTTGAATTGTTTGTAAAGGACTTATCGACCCGTTCACATATACAGTAAAGCACCATTTATACGTCTTTAAACGGACTGACGTAAAACGACGTATAATCGAAATTTTACTAAGCTTTGGTTATTATGAATTTAATGATACTAATGAAAATTCATTTAAAAGTATTAATTTTAAAGATTTTTTAAGATAGTACTAGTATATTACTACATAGTATAGATAATTAAATTTTAAAATTAAACGTGTATCGTAACAGTGAGAAAAATCGGACATTTATTTCATATCGTGAGAACTAATTATACATTGCTTATACGATTTATGTGCATGCAGGTAGGCGTTTAATTAAAAATCTTTAAACGTCGTCTGACGTGCAGCTTTTTTGTGAGTATTAAATACAGAACTATGAATCGAATTAACTTCATTGAATGTTTCTTCACTATTCTTTTAACAAAAGAAATGATTTCGATGTTTTTTTTTATGAGAGTCCATTTTGTCTTTAAAGGAAGGTGAAATAACTTCATTATCGATTAAATTATCACCAGACAATTTGTTTCTGTTAATTCATCAACTATGAATAATTTCGAAATCATAGCGTCTTCATTATAGTTCATATACTAGAAAGGAGGAAAATTTTCACATTTTACAACGGGGGAAACGACATATAATCGAAGCTTTGCGTCGTATGAAGGAAGCGCTCTATCATTACAATGAATCGGGACTGTGGTGAAACAACGTATAAATGGTGCTTTGCTGTATATGTTATGGTCAATGTGGATAATTGGTTATTATACATAATTACCGCGTTGATTATATATAACCGGCTGAAGATAAGGCAATTATGTATAATAACCGTTTATTCACATTGACCGTAACATATACACCATTAGAATTTCAGACCTGTGTAACTTCGAGGCCTATGTCTAGGTCAAGTTAACTTCACAGGATTGATAGAGGCGAAATTTATATAGTTGCTGAGGTACTCAGTACATACAACTATTGACACTCAAGTACTACATGTTAACCTGTACGATTCTACCCTACTCGGCTTCTCGATCTATAATACCTGTATTCACATAAATCAGAAGTATTCCATTGTGTGTGACTGGTGACGAAGTCGAATCAAGACTACTCGTTAATAAAATAGCAAATTTAATGAAACAATTAAATTAAAATACTAAATCATAAAATCATTATACAGCTAGCTAATCAAATGATACAAACAAGGAAGAGCAGAGAATGAACAACAGCAATCAGTGCTTATATACAGTAAATGGCTCGTCACTATTGGTCGATAGGCGACATCACAAAGAGGGCGGATCCGATCTGCATGAAATCACAATTCAGGATGTTGCCAGATGCCGCGATGATGCCACACC